>JAOEHY010010119.1:0-35298 GCA_025447955.1 Psilopsiagon aurifrons
AGAATATAATAAGACTTCAGATGGGCAACCATATTTCAGATGTTTAGCTAAATCAGGAATATCATATTCCTGTTGAGTTTGCTTGGTTTCAAGAGCCAGGTTCTAGAAAGAAAAGAGTGTATTTCTGTTAGCATTTCAGTTTATCTTAGGAGCACACTTTGGAAACAAATCTGATCTTCCCCAGTTGGTTTGTGGTTCACTAGGGAGTGGTCTCAGGGTAAGTCAACTGAATTTCTTTAGGTTGAAAGGAAAACAAAAGAAGCTCTGCAGGGATGCTCCTAACACGCTCCAGATGTTCTCTGGTGCTCAGGAGAAGTCAGACTAGTGCCATGCAGCGCCTTCTCTTGCCTCCTCTCCCCCAAGACACATACAGACTGTGTTCACTAGCTGCTTGGCACTAACCCTTTCTCACAGGTCAGCCCGTTGTGTTGTGCTTCTTACTAAAGTAGATACCGCTTAATTCTCTGGCACTAGCATATAGGTGCCAGTGACCTGGGATAAGATTAGCAGTCATAGTGTTTCAGAAAGGGTTATTGACTTCTGTAGCTTGCCTATAAGAACACCTTAAACACCTATATGAGGAGGCAGCAAGAATAGAGAAGACTGCCTTCCCCTCACCACCAGCTGCATCTCTACAGGGACAGCCGAAGTGTAGCGCTTTGAGAAGGAAGAACTTCTGCAAGTGATAGAGGCAACTTCCGTAACTAAGCACATAAAAAAGGGTGTGGATTTTTACAGCCTAGTGTGGGAGATTTTCCATAACAAATCTTGCATGTGGTTTCAGAAGTGGGAGGCCAGAACAATTCGCCATGTCCTTGGCTCCTCCAGTCATTTTGGTTTCTAGGGTGAGGCACATGTCAGGTCACTGAAGGACAGAAGGGAGCAGAGAGAGGGATTTCCCCTTTCCATGAGCCACAATAAATATGTTTGTTCAAGAACAGATAGCTGGAATAAGAAGACATGCAGCTCTGATGCTGAAGAAAAGGCTATTTGTGTCAAATACATAGGAAATACGGTTCACAGCTGAGCCATTGTAAGGATTGTCCTTAAACAAGGACAACTTGGGATCCTGACTATGTAAAGGCCCTGTATTTAATGTTTTCCCTATCAGCTAATATAAGGCACCGCATGGTGAGTAAAGACGTGATTGCAGTGAGCTGGGTTTTAAACTATTTTGGTATAGTGCTGTACTGCAAGCTGCCTTGGACTTAGGTGCTGTCAGAAATCCTTATTGAGTGGGATTTCCAGGTTTAAAGTCAACAGCCAGAGGCGGAAAGAAGAGATGCTATCTCTGTGGCATGCCCTTAATAAAAAGTTCGCTTGAACATAACTCCCTTATGATAGCAAACCTGTGTATAACGGCGAGAGTATTTACTTGGCACTCTCCAGGATTACCCATGGTATTTTGTTGTAATGGTGGGGGGAGAGAGAGAAAAAGAAGCAGAGAGAGAGACAAAGCCTGTGGCAATGGAGCATAGTGGGGTTGCTTCCACGGCTGTCCCAGGAGTGCGGCTTGGTGTAGAAAGACAAGGGGGTTTGTTTTCAGCAGTGGACTTGGAGCCCAGGCTGAAGACACCTCTGCAAGTAAAAATGTGGCAGGGTGTATTGGCAAAACAGGAGATTTGATGAAAAGCAGCTGGCTCTGAAGGCAGAAGCACCAATAGGAGGCTGTGGCAGAGGACATGGGGGAGCCCCTACAATGTGCATTACCTGACTCCCAACTGATACAGCCTCTGCCTTGGGCTTCTCCAGAGCAAGGCTTTTTCTTCTTTGTGGACTGCATGTCACTCCTCTTTCTGTGTGTACCTGTTTCTTCAAAGCACTAGCAGTGAAGTTGACTGCTGTGCTGCGTTTTGAGCTTGATCTTTTTTGGACTTTGCAGATGATTGTTATTCTGGCAGCGATATCATCGGTTTGTTTTCTCTGTGTGTGCATATGCATAAATCCAGATGTAAAGTTACAGATAGGCAGTACATAGGCAGTCGTATGACCGCTTAGAGCTACATCCACTCTTGACATACAGGGGCTGAAAAGGCTTTCCCTGGTGCTGTGCTTTGGTTTCACAATAGAACACACATGACGAAAGTGGAAAGGAATTAGGTATGTTGTTGCCTTCTCTCCTGTGACATAAAGCCACGTGGAGATCTTCATTGCATCTGGTTTCTGATTTTGGCCCTGAATACAGACAAATACCACAGGCCGTAACAATTGTTTCTGGTCCTCCCTCCAAAAGTGAGGCCCTAGGGAGCTGGTTTTCAGCTGAATGCTTTCTGTTCTGTTCAATGTTCAGTTTTTTTACTGGCACTGCTGCCTGTCCCTTGTTGAGTGGGATCGTACAATTACTTCTTAAATTCCACTTTGTTCCCGTAGATACTTCCACACTTAGTCCCACTTAAACCAGCAAGATAAGCTTTGTCCACAGTTCTGGTGCCCTGTGGCTCCCAGCACTTACTGTCTCCCCTGCTGTGGGGAAGGGTGTGGGTCTGCAGTGTGGGGGTCAGAGGAGGGGAAGAGGAGAAGGGCTTGGTCTGTGTCCCGCAGAGTAGGGAGCAGGGCTGTGTGCCTCGGGAGCTGGAGAACAGAGGAAGACACTGCTATCTCTAGGTAGAAGAGCAGGAAAATGAAGGCGTCAGTGCATGCTTTTTTGGACATGACAAAGATAAAGGCCTGAGAAGGGGAAAAGGGCAAGGGGAAGAGCAAGACAGGTATTCACCCAAGGGCAGGGTGCTGGACTCTGGCTGGCTGGAGGAGACAGCAGCAGGAGTGCCCACCTGGACATGGAAAACCTGGAGGTTATTCTCTTGCCTGACTCTCAAGTGTCTTAGCCTCTTCCTGTGACTTGTCTTGCACCATTTGCAGGGGGTAGCAGTGACCACAGTGATGTGGTTTTAGATCAGATCATGAATACATCCACTCTAAGGAGAGGTAAGATGTGCATTAGACTCCTGCCTGGCTCCAGTTTCCTCTTACATGCCATCAGATGCACATTGCAAATAGCTGTGGCTGCGACAGCAGCACAACCTGTACTCTGTTGTCATAGAAAAGCCTGAACATTTTGAGTGTTTGGCACCTGAGGAACAATCCAATATCTTCTGTTAGGAAGCTTTGAGTTAGCAAGCTGCTCTTAAACCTTGAGGTGATTATGGTGCACATGTACAAGGTGTAAAACCAAAGCTTCTGTATTTGTGTATGTTAGAGAAGCTATACAAATGTGTTCTCTCACCATTTTTCATGTACTTTTAGAGTGGTGATGGCTGGACTTTGCATATGGATTATTGTAATCCCACATCTTTGCAGCAAAGTCTCACCTTGGATTGAGTGTCACATTGGGCAAAGAACATAGCAGATATTTTGGAACAGAGCTTTGCTTTGTGAATGATTGCTTTCTCTGCTCTGAGGAAAGAATAAAAGCCACAGGTCTGCATTTACCACAGCTCTGTGTCTGAGCTAATAAACTGTGTTGAGAGCTTCAGCTCAGGCTTGCACTTATTTTTTTTCCAGCCTGAAACGCAGGCTGAGAGAACTCAGGTCTGCCCACAGCAGACAGCACAAATATTCCTTGAAAGGGTTCCAAAAGTTTCGAGGCCTGGATAGCTATGGCAAGAGTTTGTAGGTGTGTATAAAAATATATACAAAAAAGGATAAAAATATATATCACAGAGGATGTGTATAAAGCCATTTGAAAATCAAGCAAAATGTGCACACAGCTCCATTGAGATTGCGCTTGGGGAAAAATAACAGGAAAATTACAGAGTTCCTTCCCCCCCCCCCTTTTTTAGAAAAAAGAACAACACTTAAACAAGGAAAAGCCAGCATTGGCATTTCTGCATGTGGCTGTTACACAACTCTCCTTAGGGATTACCTTTGACACTGTGCTCCTAAAGTTGCAGTGTCTTGCATAATGTGCTTGCACAACAAGCACTGTGCTTCTCAAGCAGCAGGTTTAGATGCAGGGCAGTGAGCAGCAATCACTGACCTTGTCTGCAGCATTTTGTGGGAATGTTCTGAACCGTTCCAAAACTGGAGGATAGAAAATGGAGTAAAGGAGACTGCTGGGGGAAAAGAAAATAAGTCCCTGCAGTGCATCAGTCTTGCACATCTGGCTTTAAGTTAAAGAGGTATAAGAATTATTTCAAAATCTGATGTCTAAGCTTTTGAGTTTATTTACTAAAAAAGAAATATCAATGCATTTTCTCCAGGAGGGTCAATTTGCGCTTCTGCCAAAGTCGGTGTAATTTTTATTTTTGGCTTCAATGGAAACAATTTTTGACCCTTTGTAATGAAGCTTAATAGACGAAGTGTTCTCTGTTTCCCCCATACATCTGTACCTACTTCATATTATGCCAAATGGTGAGACCCAGATAGGAGCTTCTGCAGATTTTCTTTTTAAGGGCTGAATTCCAGACCCACAGTTGCTTATAGAGAACTTGTCATTGACTTCAGTAGTGTTTGGATCAAGACCTGAAAAAATAAATTCAGAAAGAGCCACTCTGAAATTAGCACATACAGATGACAACTGCATTATAGATTGGGCTGGACTATTTGTGCTTGTCCTCGTATATAGCACTTCAAAACACCACAACTTTCACTGAAACGAGCTCTTGGGAAAATAAATGGAGAAGTTTGCAAATACTATAGCTGTTTCACTATTCATACATAATAAACCCAGCTTCTGTAAATAACTCATTTTATCTGTCAAACATTGTAGGCACATATGCCACATTAACTGTCACTGGGGTCGTAAATAAACAATGTATCTGTCTACACATTACTTATGTCTGGGGGAAATGAACAAGTACACAAGAAAAACAGTAAGGAATGTGTTTTAATTGTAAAATAAAATGTTAGTGTTGCTATTGCTAATTATTTTAAATACATTTGAACTTAAAATAAGTTCATAATTTAATGCAGGATGATAAAGGGGTGATACTCAAACACAGTCAAGTTAATAATGTATCTAGTATGTAGTTTTATAATGCACTTGTACTCACAGTCATTCAAGTTCAACTCGGGGCACGTTTTGACTCTATGCTTAATAACAGAAAACGCACGCATATCCCCACAACCTGCATACCACAATTCGGAGCTGTGGCAGTGTCTGTAACTGATGCTGTAATAATGCTTGGCTTTGTAGCTGGAATCTTCTCAAAATGGCATTTGCAGATTTACCTCAGTTCCACGGTGTTTTCTGTATATAACTATTTAGAATTTACATTTGGGCTTATACTGTAGGTCCTGGCTATGGTTTACTGTATATTAATGAGATGAATTTAGATCTGTAACATATTCACAGTGGACTCTCCTTCTAATAGTCTGTTTGCATGATTTCTGCTTAGCAGTCTGTGCTGTACTGCTTTTTGTGATCGCATTTAGGTACCCGGGACAATAGGAGACATCTAATGAGGTGCCAAAATATCAGGAGTCTGCCTCTGACCACCGGAGTATCCTGGTTGTTGAGATACATTCTGTATACTTTCAATTTTGTTTTCTCCAGGCAGCATTGTCCCTTAAATGAGCAATTTCTGAGCCCTTCTTACAATAATTTGTTTCCTGACATATGTTTGAAAACAAATCAAAAAACAACAAACCCACAGATTCCCTTCAGTCTCTTCTAGATTTATTGTACTTTTGGTGGGGAAAAAAAAAAGTTCATCAAGCAACTGCATATGGATGGGGATAACAGGCTTGATCTACTATAGAATAAAATTAAGTTAAACTCTGTCTAAGCCAGTGTGATAGTAGATCTTATGTTGCTAGGTGATATTATCTTTATTAATTATAGAATTATTATGATTTAGTGTCTGCACTAACCACAAAACAAAAGCCTTTATAAATTCTGTTGATTGGCTAAAACACACCTTTTACATTAATAGTCTTTTACCTAAGCTAATGAGCCAGAATATTAAGATTTAAGACATTAGTGCTATTAATGTAATAGCTAATGATGATGAAATTCAGCCTTTGGATTTTCCATGGATCTCTTAGTAACTTATGAATGGGCAGAATTTGACTGTACATGCTTTGCTGGAACACCAGAGTACCACAATAAAGAACTAAGGTACAATTAAACGTGGGATGATTGAGTTGTAAGGTAGCTATGCCTTCGAAAAGAAACACATTTACTTCTGCTTGGCATGCATGTAGTGAGAATCTATTGTGTATATCCATGTTATTTTCCTTTGACATTGTTAAATATCTTATAAGTTGTTTTCTACCATGCACAACACTGCAAGTGTCACACTAGGAAGCATATACAATCTATAAGGAGCTCTTGTTGCTGGATTTAAGCAGCACGGCTATGAGAAGAATTCCAGTGTGGACACCTCTTGTTAACAGCCTTTCTGTAGGTGCTTAGGTTCAAATTAACTGTTCTGAAACCCAAATTAGAGTCAAATCTGATGTGAGCCAATTTACTGTGCACAACAATCATGGGCAATGAAAAGTGTTCTGCTAGATTGCTGTTTAAATCGGATCACTAAAGCTCCCTTGGTGGGAAAGTGGTGCAGAATAACAATGGCCAGCAGCTAAATGTAATTTAATTAGTAGGTTTACATATTGGTTAGTTCTTACATTGTTTAAAACGAAACATTTTCCAGCCAGGTGTACAATGTTTGGCCAGTGTTAGAAACCATAATAAAGAGCTGGAGGAATAATAGACTGATGATCTAACACATTTAAATTAAGCAAGGTCTGATTGCTGGATGTTGAAGGGTGGTGAGTTCATTTCAATCGAGGGCTGAAATTTTATCCTTTTTGTATATTGCATTGTAAACAGGATAATGCATACAGAAATATGGTGATGGAAAGCCAGAAGACTCCGTGTTTGAAAATAAGGTTTCTTTAGGGTTGAAATAGCAGTTTTTTCATGCAGCAGTTTTTCTGGTTGAAATCACATGGTGAATTTGAGACCCTCCATTTAATATACACAAACCAAAGGAAAAGAGAACTAATAAGATGTCAGTCCATCTTTATCTTTCATCTGTCCCTTAGGCTTTCTTATAACTGAAAGGCATTCCAGGCTGTGGAATGTAAGGTGGTCATTGCACTTTTTTCTCCAAGTTCCTTCTTTTGTATTGTAACAGCAAAATTCCATATCGCATCACTTTTTGATATGAAATTGCTTGATAGGGTGTGATGACACATTCATATTATGTTAGCAGCATAATTTAACTGCTCCATTTTTTTTAAACCATTTGCAAAAGTGCCTGAAATGTGTGCATTATAAAATAGGGTCATTACAGCTATGGCTGATTTGGCATTTCAGTAATAAACCCTTTGTAGAGGGCTGGATGTTAATGCAAATCTTTTATCATTATAGATACAAATCAGTCAGCAGCAACATGGAGTGATTTCAATAAATGAACACTGGAAAACCTGGTTTGCTGAATGCTGATACTTCACTCTCAACCCCTTGACATTGTGCCACCAAAATGTTTACCAGGGCTGGTAGAAGTCGAGAAAAACATAGTTTTGTGTTGGCTTGAAGGAGGAATCCTACTCACGGATCAGCCAGAACCGCAGGTCAGGAGAGGCTGGCATCTACTGTGTTTGGAGGGAAGGAGGCTGAAATGGATTGCTGTCTTCCAAATGTAGCCTCAGTTTGTGCCTGTATTTCATACAGGCGCCATCTCATTTTGTGCCTTTGTGGCATCATGGACCTAGCCCTCCATCTTTACTCAAGAAGCATACTGCAATAAATATGGGTGTCTCCCAGTAAAATTCATACTGCCCTTAGTGCTGCTCCAGAAGAATGTTTAGAATAGAAGTGTCTCTGTATTGCGTATAGAGAACCGAACAAAAGGATTTGTATGCCAGAGCTGCTTGTCCCATTCTTCTGCCCTTTCTTTCCAAGGAAGTTACTTCAGCTGTGCTTCTCTGAGGCATAAAAGACATCCCCATGGGAAACTGAGAGCATCTTGTGTTGCAAAGAGGAGGCTAAATGCTGATCTCAGATTTGGGTTTGGAGTAGGTTAGTGAACACCTGGAGTATCTTTCCAGGTGTAGATCTCCGAGCAGAACCTCATGTATTGTCCCACAAACATTTCTCTGCTCTCCTTCCTCAGACAAGGGATGGAAGGAGCAGTTGTCTCAGCTTCCGCACCAAAGCTTGTGGTCTTTACTTAAGGAATTTAATTGGCTGAATTGACTTAGGTTTTATCAGGGTTTAGACTTTTGGAGTGCCTGTTAAAAGCTCAGGAGGGATGCCAGCATGGCTGGGGATATGAAGACAAGCTCACAGTAGATGTGGCTGGGCAGGTGGACTGGAGAAATGAGGTGGCTGTGGATCCTACTTAAAAAGGATCATGAAAAACAAAGATCAATAGATATTCATGCAAATGCTTCCTCTGTTAAGATGTAGTATTGCATGTGTGCGCTTGTCAGTAGTTACACAGTTTGTTACTTAAGATATGGGGCTCCTTTTTTGCTAAGTTTCACTAAATCTGTTTCATACTCTGTCCAATAAACGTGACTTTTTGTGATAAATTTAGTGTCACTTAGGATGCGGGGACTAAAGAGGACATGTATGAACCATGAATAAGCAAGGTCCATTTTCTGCTGTATGTCCATTACAAAATGAAATGGTAGAATTTGGTCTTTTTGTATGCTGTGGTTTATAGAAATGTTAAAATATCTAGCTTTTGTTACATGAAAGGCTCTTGAATGGAAGCACATACCCTAAGTAGGTACCAGGTGTAAATGCAAATGGTATTTCTTCATTTAAGCTCATTTTGTTTGAATTCAGAATAGTGTTGGCTTTTTTCATGTTTGTTCACTCAATAGGCACATAAGTCACATCTGCCTGCATGGTCTGTTTACTTTTTGGGTCAGATTTGACTCGTGTGTTATTTCAGTAGTGTAATCACTCAACTTGTTGCCAGTTTCAGGGAATTCTTTTATACTCAGGTCCTTGTAATTGAATTAAATGGCTGAAAGATTAATTTTTTTGGAAAATAAGTAGATTTATGGATACGATGCCTCTAACTCTAAACAGTGTAAACTAGAGAGATGGTTCTTTGTTATGTTTCTATCTGGAAAGCCAGATGTTGCAAGTGTTTGAGCCAGCCCTCGTACCTTCTGTTTTAAGAAGCTGAAGCCACTGAGCTCCTTCTAGTGCAGGTGGAGATATGCCTGACCTCTGAGGTATTTGCAGTTTGTAAGCCAGTACTATTGAAACCAGTAGTTTAAATGGAGTAATTTCCTATCTTGAAAAGTAACAGCATTTCCAAAATTGCAATATTATAGTATGTATATGCAAAATCTATAGGTGTTCTTGAGGAATAACAATACAATCTGACAGCAAAGAATCAACACAGAAAAATTAGGTCACAGTAGCTTGCTTGCTCTTTACACTGTCATGGTTGATTGGTTATTCTCATCACCCTTTGTTTAAAATCATTTCAGAATTAATTGGCGTTCATTAACGCAAGTCTTTGTAGCAGAATTGCAGAAACAGTCATTAATGTAGCTAATAAACATAAAAAAGAAAAAAGGATCCTATTACCAGGTCCCTACAGGCTGTTAACTAACATTTTGAATAAGAATACATAAACATAAATTAAACATTTTTACAAACTGCTACGGATGTGGGAATTTAGCATGGCGGTCTGTAGCAGTGCTTTGAACCAATTTGTTATATTATGTCGATTTTTTAAGGTTTGTGCTATAAAGATAGTAGTCCTGATTAGCTTAGATTTTCACTGCAGTCAAGCAGGTCTCTTAAGAGGTTTGTCTGCCTCTGCCAGCTACTGCAGATGAGGCTCTGCTTCTTCTCCCCTGAGTTCAGCAAGTGTTTTTCTTAAGGAGTGGAGAGGTTCAGTTTCCTTTTGTGATGCCTGGAGAAGAAACAGAGCAAACTTGGAAACCAGTTTAGGTTGAGGCCTCAAGCAGCAGATACCACTGCAAGCATCGCCTGCTTCATTTCTGTGGGTGAAGGTTGGTTGCTGACTTTATCTGACTGCTCTGCCATCTGGTTTTCATGTTAGCTTGAGTTTAGACCAACTCAGTAAAATGTACTTTCAAATTTGCTGTATGTTGATGACAGGTTTTCCCTTGTCTGGGCTGTTGCCCTGATTTGATGGAATATACAGCTCAGAAGGCACTGCTGTATCTCTTAAACCCACTTCTCCCAACCATTTTTTCCAGTGGATCTCCCAAGTTTAAGGGTCTTCAGTGGTTGAGCACAACGCATGTGGGTAAAATCAACTCAACTCTGCCGTGTGCCGTCGCAGGCTAGGAGGAGTTGTGGGATACACAGTCATGGGTCTTTGAGCATGTTTCTGCCTGGCCACTTGCAGGTCTGCAGGGGTGCAGCGGGTCCGAGGCTCTAGTGCTGGCGTCCAGGGTTGAGCTGTTTGAGGAAGGCAGACTCACTCCTGTGGTCACATGTACTTGTTACCCAACGTAGAGCGAGATGATGCTTGTACTACCTGCTTCAACATGGAAGGGAGCTGTGGCTTTTCAAATGGTGATAAAAGCAATCTCGTCACTGGGCATGCAGCAGAAGCTCCCGGCACAAGCTCTGGCTGGCTTTATGGGAATTCCTTCCATAGCTCCTTACAATGCCCATTCTCTTGGTTGTTGCATGGGAAGAGGGCTAGGAGAGATGCCCACGCTGGCCACATTCACTGAGACCTTCTGCTCCTGCTTGGGGCTGGCACCATCCTGCTCCCATGAGCTCATACACCCGAGTCCCTGATTTGCAGGCATGCTGAGGTACCTCAGCAGCCAAGGAACTGGGAATGAGTTAATGGAAATGCCAAATAATGTATCCTGAAATGCTGCACTGAAATGATGCACTAGCAAGGGGCAGTTGGAAAATGTGTCCCCTGCTATTTAGTTTTCTAATGTCTTACTACAGCTTCCTGAGTATAAAGAGGGTAATTTGCAGATGAACCACCTAATGTAGTTAGTAGGTATATTTTGAGGGTATTGTAATATCTGAGCAGGGTTGACTGACGCACTTTTAACTGAGTAAATGCAGAGTCTCCATGCAAATGCTTTCTTGGCATACACAGTAAGTTACAAAAACATTTCAGATACGAAATCAACTAGACAAATATATTGCTTTGTATGTCTGAGTCTTGATATGCTGTGTCTGTATGCATTCTGACATGCGCAGAGAAACGTGAAGGCTTTCCAGTGATCCATATACATTACTTTTTATAGCACACAATTTCAAAGAAATCAAGCTTTAAGTAGGATGATTGGTAAAGGGACAAAGAAATATATTCACCCCTGCAATTAAAATATAATAACAGAAAGACTAGAAATTGTTTTAGTCTAACTTTTGTTTATTGACTAGAACATATAAATGGCTTTAGGCACTACTAAACAATAAAAAAATGTGGCTCACTATTGGGTCTTTTATCCATTTTAATTTATTTTGATGCTGCATGCGGTTTCTGAATATCTTTTGTGGGTTGTAATAAAATAGCCGCAGTGCAATTTTGCATGTATGTCAAGCGGTGCGTGACCTGATATGCAAATTTAATACCAAGGTGCCAAAACTGAATTCATAATGTTTCACATCTACAGTGCTGTTTAAGGCAGTTTAGAAATCAATGAATATGTAATATGAAGGTGATAAGACCTAAATAAAAACCCTATTTATCTACTATGAAAAGTATTTATACACAGAATATTTAGCACAAGCAGAAAATGGACAGAGTTTCCAATTATATAGTTTGCATAAACAAATGTTGAACCGTGTGCTTAGAATAGATAATAACATAGCTGGTTCCTTTGCATTATACTTTAGAAATATTTACAGATGTCTCTCCTAGTATATATATAAAATGAAGCACTAAACCAAAGCAGCTTTTGAAGAAAACCTCTTTGAGGTCTCTTATTTATTTTTAATTTACAGTATATGGGGTGCTTCATTATAGGATTCTGTTACCAGTTTTCAGGTTATTAAAGATCAGTGAAATAAGATACACTTTTGTGAAGTCTTGTAGATTGCGGTGAAATAAGGGACATAAATTTAACTGGTAATAAATAAGAATCAAATGTTTTCCATGTGCTTACCTTTAAAAGCACGGAAGATCTAATTTTGGAAGCATTTCAACTTTGGAGATCTTTTCCTGAATTGATGAACTGATTATTTCTATTGTTTTGCCCAAAAAGTTAATCTAATAAAGATTCAGGAGTTGACCAAATGATCCTTGTGAATTAGATTGGCCTTTCACTCAGCATACTTACATGTGGGGATGAACTGGGCATGCAAGTCTTGATTGATGGCAGTCAGTCCCAGCTATACCACTGAAAATATCTACTGTCTCCCTGAGGAGGAAGAGGGAGTCTGAGTCTGTGTGTTTGATTGCCTGGCTACATTGTTTTACAGCACCCTGCCAGTCAGCACAGAGAGATGTTTATAAACCTCTTGGCTTGAAATAAGTTGCTATAGTAATGACTACCAATGTGTTGAGCAATCAAGAAGAATGTAGGGGTGCAGTAGGCTTTGAAAAATGTCCATCATGCCATATGTGTACTGCTGATACTTGGAAGAGATTTTTGAATCCACCTTACTAGAGGCCAAGGTCTATCAGAGGAAAATCAGAGCACTAGACTGACAGGTGAAATGATTTGAAATAGATATTAATTAATCTTTGTTCTGTGTAAGAGGAGAGAGAAAACTCAAACCCCACAAGTGTGTGCTTCTTTCCACACATGACCTTAAACCAGCTTGGGTGTAGTTTTCCAGCGTTGGTCAACAGCCTGTTGACTTAATGTCTTGAACCTAAATGAGTGTTTAAAGTTCACCATAAATCTGAACACCACCTTCATCTGATCAGATACAGATAAGCAGAACAGGGAGGTAGATAATAATGAAGTAGATCTTAGTTTTTGTCTCTTGTGTGGCTACTACCCCGTGAAATTGCTGCCTCCCTCTGAGAAATAAATGATGGGGTCATTTTTTGTTTCTGCGTGAGGGATTGGCTCTGTTTTTTCAGCAAGTGCTAGAAACATTCATTTTTATGATGTTTTCTTTGGCTTGTGCCACTATTTATTAATAAGAGATTGTATGAAACAATAGTAGCCAGCATATTGTGAATATTGTACTTTTCTGGGCCTTGGTTGTGTAAAAGCCTCAGGTTAATTCTTTGTTTCAAATATGCTGCATTAATTTTCTTTGACTGAGGCAACAGCACTGTGTTCTTTTGAGAGGAGGGTATCCAAGTTTCCCTTGCTTTGAAGTGTCCATAAGAGGTTTGTTTTCAGAGTATCCATATGGATCCTTCCCTATGGAAATGGAATGATCTCTGATGTTTCACAAAATTCTCTGCATTGTCTTCATGGTCCTGAGCTCTCATAGAAGACCACGTCCTTTCCAGTTCTAAAAGAAATGTGCAGTTGTCCTGGGTTCCGCAGTAGCAGTCACTTTTCTCCTTCTCAGTAGCTGGTGCAGTGCTGTGTTTTTGACTTTCAGCCTGGGAACAGTGCTGATAACACCGAGTTTTTCAGTTGCTGCTCAGTAATGTTTACTCTGACCAAGGACTTTCTGAGTCTCATGCTCTGCCAGGGAGGAGGTGAAGCCGGGAGGAAGCAGAGATAGGACACCTGACCCAAACTGACCAAAAAGGTATCCCATACCACAGCACGTCATGCCTGCTATATAAACTGGGGGCAGTTACCTGGAAGGGTGAGATCACTGCTCAGTGGGGCTGGGTATCTGTCGGCGAGTGGTGAGCGATTGTATTCTCTTCCCTTGTTGTTTCTCTTATCATTATAATTATTGATGGCAGCAGCAGCGGTTTATGTTATACCTCAGTTACTGGATTGCTCTTATCTCAACCTGTGGGAGTTACATTCTGTTGATTCTCCTCCCCATCCCACTGGGAGCAGGAGGGAGGAAGGGGGGGCTGTGAGTGAGGGAATGGCTGCGTGGTTTCTGGGTTGACGGCTGGGCTCAAACCACAACAGCAGTGAAGGATCACATTAGGAATAAGAATTGGTACAGTAATGAATGGACTGGAATACACATGGTTTAGTGAATAAGTAAAATGTATTGTGTTTTCCTCAAATTGAAAGGAAGCATATGTCATTCTCAGAAATGAGTATTTTGAGTTGATAACCTTTTTCTGGAACATAATATCATAGTATTTATCACTTTATCTTTAAAATTATTATGATTCCTTGGAATTTTTTATTTTGATCTTGACTATGTTTTTACTTTTCTGACTAACCGACAATTTATTGGTTATTTTGTTGTTTTTTGGGGTTTTTTTAAATCAGATTTTCACATGGAATGTAAGTTTTGGTTCCTAAAGGAGTCACAGAGCACAGGATAAAATGTTATAGTAAGCAGTTTGGGTTATTTTTCTCCAGAAGTGTCATTTCTCTCTCCATCTTCTTTCACAGAATATGGAGATGAACAGCAGGAAGGAAATGAATGAGGCAGAAGGCCACCACTTTTCAGTGTGCAAACTCTGGTTTCCCACCAGAGCCTCTAGGCTGTAATAGAGACTTGAGCTTCAATTGTTCCTGGGTTCAGCTCTGAGGTTAGATGGAAGCTCTGCTTTCACACCAAAACAGAGGGGTTTTGCACTCAGACAAGCTAACGTTTCTTTATGCAAACCCTAAAGCAGCTGTATTTTACGTGGCTTTGAATTCTTCCTAAATTTTGGACAAGCAGTAGGAGATGGACCTGCAGTGCAATGGCTGATTAGTCAACACCCCTAAAACAAATGGGAAGTCTGACACTATAGGCTTGGGATTTCTTCTTGTGCAGAAGAGTGTAATGCACCTTCATAGTAATGCTGGCCTAAAGACTTGAGCTGCTGGATCAGGAGAGCCTAGACTCAGATTTGTCACCCTGGATTGGTGTCTGCTTCATCATTCAGCAGTTACCTAAACTAAGAATTAGGGAGACTGATCTCCTTTGGAAAATATTCCTGAAATTGGGAGTATTTTTGTGTTACAGATTTGTTCTAGTTGACTGTTTTGCTGCTTTGGGGAATATCCATCCAGGACAACTGTATTAATGAAGAAAGCCTTCAGTACTTAAAAAACTAATTTTCTTGGCAGCTAAAATGTCTTTATTTGTGATATTTCTGTCAATGGCTTTTAATCAGTGTCATGCTGTGAAATCTGCCATTTTTGCCATGACCGACCCATGAAATTTGTCATTGCTGTTTCTGTGATTTGCATGGGGCTTACTTGATGATTAGCAAGTGAAATTCAGAAGCATGTGTTTTATTTGCATGGATCTCTGCTCTCCAGAAAATTCATGGCCTTTAGTTTGGGGGACAGAATAAAGCTGTAAACCAGGGCTTACTATATTTAATAGTAAGGGGTAGTTATTTCAAGTGATAGTTATGCTCCTTTCTGAAAGTAGTTATTAGGTTAGGCAACGTGATGCTGTCAGGGGAACTTACCTTTAATGCTTGGGTTCATCATTTTTGTTTTGTAGCTTGCTCATATTTACTCAGTTTGGCATAGAGGTAAGCAACACAAGCTTCCTGTAGAAAAGAATTCAGACACTTTAAGAGTGTGTCATGCAGCAAAACAGATTACTGTAACAGGCTCAGCTATGGGTTGAATCCCCAATTTGAAGTGCAAAATCTGTATGAGAAAGTGAGGCTCTTACTATGTGATATATAGTGATTATATTGTGGATTATAGTGGTTTATTTTTTTAACACTGAAGCACTGTCTTATGAATCTTTTGACCCAGCAAAAGATAGTATGTTTAGTTTAACAATGAGATGATATTTTGACATTTATTTAAAAAAAAAATAGATTTGGCTTTATTTTAAGTGTGTGGTCAGAATTAATTCATTTGCTCTTACTGGAAGAATACTTACCATAATGGATTCATGTGGTATCCATGTGCTCGTCACGTGTTCATTTTTATGCACATCCCTCTAATTCCATTTCAATGGCACTTTAATTTAGCATTAGTTAATGGACTCCACATAAAGGTTGTTCATTTTTTATCTGGATTCTCTAACTAAATTTCTGGTATTTAAAACTGTTAAGCTGGAGAGGAGACCACTGAATATTAATAGCAGCACTTTGAAAAATTAACAGATTTATCTTCCTTTTTGTCTGTTGATTCCCTATTTCTACTTTACAAATTAATAAGCAAAACAATAAGGGTTAGACAGTAGTCATGAAAAATGAAATATGTTGTTGGAAGAGAATGGGCAGCTTACCTACACAGCCCAGTCATCAGTGGCTCTTGGGCAACGTAGGAAGACATGCAGATCACCACTGGTGGGCATGGTGGAACAAGAGTGAGTGGAGTCACCCATTCAATAGAGGAAAGGTGCTTATATTATGAGCCCACCCCTCTGTGCTTTCTGTAGGTGACAGAAGTAACCTCTTGCTGAGGCTCAGTTAGGAGCCTGACTGCCCAAATGATGTGATCTCATTTCTGGAGACACCTGCTTACCTTGGGCACCCACCTAAAGCTAAGGTGGGCAGTGGGCATATCTCCTGATATATAAAATGCACAGAGGTCCATGGGAGTTATGCAGTTTAATTTAGTTGTAATCTGGGCTTCACACAGAGACTGAAGACCTGGAATTGTTGAGAAGTTTTTTCATTGACTTCACAAGAGTTTGGCTGAAGTTTGATGGGCCCACAGTGTGGTGTGCGGCAGCCCTACACAAGCCAAGGTAGAAAAGATCCATTATGATAGCCAGTCAGGAAAAGAAAATATTCCAATGACTAAATTGGCTCCAGTTGTTTATTATCTATTATTTATTATCCCATAAAAAGGCTTTCTCCAATAAGACTGGAGCTGAATTTTCATAGGGCATTTTAAACAAAAGTGGCTTCATGTCAAATTTATGCTGGAGAGGTCAACATTAGTTTACATCAAAGGTTTGGGTTGTTGAGAAACAATAACATAAGGTCATAATTTCAGCTTGTTTGAAGAGCTGCAATGTGCTGTTTGCCAGAGATTCGATCTCTGGTAAACAGGCCCCTCTAGGCTCACTTGGAAAAGCTTGCAAATGCACTGACGCTCTTTGCCCATTAGGTTCAGGATGAAAAGCAAGTCTGAAAGCTGCCAGTGTTTATATACAGAATTTGGTTCTTTTCTTTTCTCTTTTCTCTTTTTTCTCTTTTCCCTTTCCTTTCCTCTTTTCATCTCTTTTCTTTAATCAGAGTGAAATCACTTACAGAAAAACCAAAAATGGTGGAAGGTGGAAAGAAGGGGATAGCTAAGAGGAAAGGGTCATGATGCTTAGACCCCAGCTTAATTTAGCTTTACAAGTATATGGTACAACTGAAAGTTGCAATAAAAGTTGTTGATCCTGAGGGGCCTTTTTCAAAATACATTATAAACTACAGACCAGAGCCCCTTTACATCAAGTTGTGAATGGGTCAGAATTGAAAGCTTCCCTCCATAAGGGAGAAGGATGCCTTGCTTAGCTGAGGGAGGGATCTATGAAGTGCCAGGCCAGAACCTCTTCCAGAAGCTGGGAAGAGCTAGCTTGGCTTTTTCTGAAGGCTTCTGTGGTAACCCTGTTTTTCAGGGGTACAGTGCACATATTTCACTCTAGATTTGCCTCTGTGCTGCCATTGCTCATGGGCTGGTGAATGGTGCCTGAGAGCTTGGGCAGGAGTGAGTGAAGGCACTGCCCCTGGTCAGGGTCTCTTTCCATCCCTGAAGAGTAACATTTCCCTTCCTTCTGATTACCTCTCCAAATGTACCTTTCAGTTCCTTGGAGATTGCTGAAATGGGAAAAGGACCTTGTCGAACATAGATACCACAGCTGTTTGTTGGGGTTTAGGAATCCATGCGTCCTTGTACATTTGGTTGTTGGAATGATGTAATTTCCATGCTTTCACACACATGGAAACCATAATACCTCATCACAGATGGAGGAGTCCAGTGATTATCGTACAAAAGAAGGTTGTCTAATTCCGTGCAGTTTAAAAACCACCTTTAAAAAAAGAAAGCAAGAACAATAGAGTTGTGATGCTGTCTTTAACTCTGAGTGAACTTTGTGAGCCTCATTTATTGGACTGGAATATTGGGCCTCTGGGGCTTGTTGAAGTCCCAGAGTCCCTTAGGATCAAGTGACAGACCTTATATTGGGAGTATCCAGTAATTACCAAAATCCTGTGAGTACTGTTGCAGTTCTGATTTTTACTCTAACATTGCTAGTGATACTAATTTTTAAGTTTCTTCACAGACTTCTATTCATTACCCCTCAGTGATGTGCTAATTAGAGCAGCCAAATGCTGCAAATGAGTCTGTGTTTGTGATTTTTCAAGGACTGGAGTCTAATCATTTTCCCCAGCACTATAAAGATGTCATGAGGTAATGTGTAAAGTTATGCTGTGGGAAACCAAACAGAGAGAGAGGGAGATAAAGCGTTCAAGGGTGTCTGATTTAACTCCTCTGAATGCAGACATGCTCATGCGCTCTGGGGTTGGAATAGCTGATGTGCACAGGGTGCTCAACAGCACCCTGTTTTTTCCCTTCTAAAAGAGATACGTGCTTTAATACATACTTTAACACTCATAAACGTTTGTTTAATCACTTGAGTCTGGAAAGGAACACCTCCAGAAAGGCTCCATGCAAATGTCTGTTCTTCAGAATAGGCAATAAACAAAGCCTGCTGTTAGTCTGCCAAAACCCAAGATCCACCTAACTAGACAAAAATCTATGAATAAGGAAATGCCCAAAGAAAATACATGGATTCAGTCCCTCTTCCCCTAAAAACCTTCCACAATAAAACAAAAAGAAACTATTTTCTTTTACAAACAGGCACTGCAAAGCAGAGACACTTCTCTTGCAAACTTGGCACAAGTGTTTTGAAGCAGCTGAGTGCGTTATGGCAGCTCTGTGGCACGTGGCAATTCCAGCAGACTTGGGAAAGCATAGGATAAGGAAATTCTGCTATCTGAAGTTAGGGTGCAATCCTCACAGTGTACTTCATCCCACCAGATTTTAGTCACATAAAATGTAAGATTTTTTTGTCCAAGATGAGGTTGTTTTCTGTGATCAGGTGCAAAGAGTAGGGGAGAGGTCTCACCCGCCTTGTAATTCTTCTAGCTTGAAAACACATTTCAGTGTGTACTGATGTAGTACTATACCTTCCTTATTTGGATTTAAACCTTATTGGGTTTAAAGTTTCATGTGTGTTCACCCATGGGAAATGGCATCTTCTATCAACACATGCAGTTACCTATTTGGCATGAAGGAGGGGGGTGGGATCATGCCCCCAGGAAGCTAGCGCTAATGCTCTGTCAGTGGGATTTATCGGTGATCAACGCAATGGCACAGAGCAGCTTTGTATACATAGTAAGTTTTGAGGTTTTTAGTAGAGGAATGATCCAATGCCTCAACACTTCATATTTTAACACATATGGAGGCTTGCCTTAATTACATTTTCCCCATGCTAGGGTATCATGCACAGGAGAGACAAGAGTAAAACTGCTCTCTCATTCACTCAAAAACTGAATAAAACCATTATGAAAACAAAATCATCCTGCTTTTCTTGAATATAGTGGTAAAATGTGTTCTCTTCAGCAATTTGGGATTGAAAACTCCTCTCCACTGCTCTTTTTTGTGTGTTCCTTAACGCTTTATGAAAGGGTTCAAAATCTGTTCTATAACACTATTTGACTAGATCTATGATGATGTATGCCAGAACATGTCAAAATAATTGTGTGGTGACTATTCTGGGTTAAGGAGAATCATATTTAATGTTACTAATTTTCACATTATTTCACCCATAAAAATCTTTCTAGCAGCAAAAGTTTTATTGCACTGTATTTCAGAGTCTCTAATTTATTCATGGGATAAATGTTTCATGTAATGAATTTTCTAATAAATGTATTCTGAAATTCATGCAGAAGCAGGACCACTGTAAAGCTGCACACAGTTGTGCTAAAAGAGATGGATTTCCCCCACTGGAAAGTTTGGAGGGCAAATCCTGTAACTTTCTGCCCGTACAGCCCTTGTTTCTTCTTTTATTAAGGATTTGTAGAGCTTTAATAGCTTTATTGTAAAAATGCTATTGCCGTATAATGTGCAAGTGAGACTTTGAGTGGGTTTATGTGTGCAGTCCTTTGCACTCACAGAATATTATGAAGCCCAGTGCTTTTCTTGATCATGAGGCTTAACCACATTTTTACTGTCTGCACTAGATTGTCTTTGTTCCTGTTTCACATCTTGGCACTCACAGGTGGGGAGCAAGAGGTCTCAAAAGCTCATATTATTTTTGCTCAGATAAGGCACTCTGTTACAGACATGCAAAGTGTTTGAAGAAGCAGAGGAGAGCTTTGTAGAGACTGACTCTGTCTTTTGCTGATGTCCTGTTTTTCTTATGCTAAAAATGGCACCTATATGAAGTAACAGATACAGAGTAGCGTATGGATTAAAAGACATAAGTCCATAACCACAGACCTTAGTGACCATCAGTGACCTTAGGTTTCTCCTTAAGTCACTGTAAACTGTCTCCTCCTGCACACACCAGGTACCAAACCCAGTATTTCTAGCAGTCTAAACCCTTCACACTCCTACAGCAGAGAAGTAAGCAACAGATGTTCCTCAGATGCCTCCTTGTCTTTTGACGCCCAACAAAACTCCTGACCTTAGAGATTAAGCCTCTCTGGTGTTACTAAAAAGGCAGCTTCAACCATGTCGTGTTGCACTGCTGAGAAATTTGGGATAAAACTTGTCTTGAGTAATAAAATTATGTCACAGGGTCACTTACCCTCTACCTGAGTAAGTTTCAGGGACAAATTCACTGCCAATCAAATTGATTATTAACAACTTGCAGCAAAGCAGATGTACCCTACTGTCATGTCATATAAAAGACACAGAGTGATTAACATTGATGTAGTCACTTTCTGTAGTTACCTCTCTATACAGAAGAAACACCCATGCATTTCTGACTGTAGGTTGAAGGAAATACTGAAGTGGCACTATTTTTTAAATGCTGTCTGTTTCACAGGAGTCAAAGTAATTAACAAATGAGGGATCATATCCTAAGCAGGAGTTAATCAGTCAGTAGTGCTAGTTCAGTTTATCAAGAGGTCTGCAGTCCACTGTTCCTAATTAGTTACAGTGCTGCACTATAATTTTCAGTGTGGTCAAAGCAAACCATTTAGCAGTAATCAGAAAAAGGAAGTGTTACCAGTCTCTGTGATGAGTGGAGCAGACATCTCTAATCGGAATGGATATAGTCTCCCAATATAATTTCTTTAAGGCTGCTTCTTAAATAAATGTGGTAACCTCAGCCCATTCCAAAGCTCTGTTTTAATATTCTTTTTAGGGTATGGAAATCTTAGGATGTGAATCTCTGAGTGACCAGATGCATAGGAGCAGGTATTAAACTCCTGCAATCTAATTGATATATGCTGCCATCAGTTCTGACCCAGGTAATAGCACAGCTAAAACAATTTCAAGTGGGTCGAAACATCCGTGGAGTACTTACTGCAGTGATATAAAAATCTTGAAGCAGTGTGTCTTAAGTCCTGTAAATCATGTTAGACTTAATGAAACCTTCTGCAAGAGTATCTTGCATCTATGGTGCATTCAGCTGCAGTCTGTTTACATTTTGTATCTGGTTTTAAGAATTATGTAAACTTCTGATGATGTGCTATAGCTGATAGGATTGGAAAACAAGGATTGCTTTTTAATGGTTCATTTTTGTGGAGATCCTAATAATTGCAAAGGAATTTCCTGAGATCCAGTGTATTTCATCCTAATGTTTTGACTTCTTTTGCCCAGAGGAATTTTTCCTTATGAAAACTTTGAAACCAGAGATATGTCTGTTGTGTACACAATATCTGTTTCAGCTGGTTTGATACAATCGAGTCAGACCAACTTCATACTCATGTTGCTTCAGTACATAAAATTTATCTGCCTTATATTTACCAGTGAGCTATAAATGTTGTTCTTTGGAAGGGAAGTTGCTCGATAATGGCAAGGGAAAGATAACAGGTGAGGCTGCAGACACATAGGCATACGTTCTTCCCTCCATATGCACACATAAATCCTTCTGGCATTAATTAGGACAACATGGATGTAGTGAAAAGCAGACAAGACTCCATAATAAAAGTTATGCCATGTGCAACACTTAAAACACCATATCAGACTCTCTGTTTTCAAATATTTTCTCATCATTATTACTGAGCTTAACATATACAAAGGCCTTCATCTCTCATAAATTAGGGTTGTGCTATGGATTTTCCTAATTTATCCTTCCATAGTGTTTTTTTTATGAGTAGAAACTTACTGCTGGAAGGAGAAGCGAATTGTGCTTTGTTATTCCAGGAAACTTTGTTTTGTTCAGAGTTTCAGAACTCTGTGGCTGGGCTGTACTCTGCTCTAATGCACACTTGGATCTAATGTATTCAGGTACACTGGGCGAGTTCAAATGCTTATTTTAGGAGAAAATGAAACAAGCTGAGGGACCCTGAAAGGAGCC
This sequence comes from Psilopsiagon aurifrons, assembly GCA_025447955.1. Classification (NCBI taxonomy): domain Eukaryota; kingdom Metazoa; phylum Chordata; class Aves; order Psittaciformes; family Psittacidae; genus Psilopsiagon; species Psilopsiagon aurifrons. The sequence continues at coordinate 22,400 of JAOEHY010010119.1, forward strand.
TGAGTTTCACCAAAAACAGTCAGCACTTTTGAAATTCAAGTTGGACTTCCCCTAATCAAGCCACGCAGACCAGTAATGATTTTGGAGAACGTGGTTTGTAATGCCAAGTCCACGCCTGCATTTACAGCCTACCATTTATCAAACTGGATGTTGGCACTGACAAGAACTTTAAAAAAAAAAAAAAAAGAAAGAAAGAAAGAGACAAAGATTCTTTCTCAAAAAATCATGAGGCTGGCATAGTTATCATGACATTTAAAAAAGTAATAAGATCTTATGTGCTATTATTTGCTTTCTGGTTTCCAAATGAATAAGGGTAACATTCTGAAGCTTTTCCCTGGGACTGTGTAAGCTGGAAAGCTCTTAAATAAACTGAAACTAAGTTCTTCATGTGAATAAATGATGTAGTAGCTTAGGCTTTAGGAGAAGCACCAAATGTCTCAGAACTCTGTGTAAATCTTGTGAGCTAGCACTGTGTCTTCAAAGTTGGTAGATTTACTCTAATGCTCACTAGGTAAATGTAAATACCTTTAAAAATAATTTTATTGCTCTCTTAAAAATGTAAAGGTCTTTACTCCTGTAGTTCATCTGATAGCAAACAGATATGGTGTGATTCCATTAATGCTCCATGTTGCATCATGGGGGAGTTAAGGCAGTGGGTCTTCTGCCATGGGTTCATGCCCAGCTGCAACTATAGTAACTAGACAGCCTTTATTTGGAGACAAAAGTACAGTTTGTTTTAATAGTAATTGAAAATGCTTAGAAAGAGAGGGGTTTAGAACAACCCACATGCATTTCCATCTCACCACGGGCCTTCTTAGCCCCTGGGAGCAGTCCAGGCTGGCCTAATTCCTTTCGTCACCTTCTGTATATGTAAAAGTCAATACAGAAATCTGATTCCCCTGAGCAGTTCCCACTGCCTCCCTCTGAGCAGCAATGGTTTTTGTGCTCCTGGCTGTTCTGGGTGAAACCTGTCAAGTATGCTTACTAGAGATAAAACCTTTGGCTCTCAGCACATTGGTGCACTGTGCTGTCATGGCTGACCTTGAGCATTTTCCTTTCTTCTGTGCTTTTCCTGTGTGTTGACATTACCTCACACAACTTGAATCAGCATGATCATACCGTGAAAATTGCAGTTGAACCATGTAGTCAGCTCAGAATATCCTTTACCTTTCCCTTGGGTTTAGGTACTCAATAGATGTTCCTGGGTGACCAGATCTCTTTTGAAAATCTGGCCAGAACTCCGCAGTGAAACGCGCTGATGCTGAATGCTCTTGAAAATCTGACCTGTACGCGAAACACACAGTCCCTAGAGTAGAAATACTCTGTGATACGTTAATGTAGTGAGTAGATTCCTTTTGCTGTCCTGACCTCCAGGTTGCACTGTGAGCACAAGTGTAGTTACATTCCTTAGCGCTTTCCTGCAGGACAGGTGGTTAGCAACTGAGTTTTACAGTTTCTGGTTCAAGCCTAAGAGAGGTTCCATCCCAAATACGGTTACATGTGAGTGGTGTCAACAGCCGTGATAGAACACATATCTGAGAGCAGTGAGACTTTCTGGATAAATTCCTTCTATTTTAGATTGTTGTCAGTCACCACTGTTGATAGCTAAGGTTGCTTTCTTGCCAAAGGCAGCTGTATCCGTTAATTAATAGCAGGGATTTACGAATCGTCCAGTCACTCCCTTCTCAGCACTGCTCCTCATTCACAGAACATCCCTTCTGCCTTGTCTGCCCCAAGCCAGGCTCACAGTGGGGCGACCCAGTGCGCTCTGTTTCAGTGCAGGTGGAAGCAACCAAAATCTCACTCCCTACAGGTACAGAAAAATGTTTTGAACATGGTGCTAGGGGCAGTATCTGTCTCAAAACAGTAACTCTGTGCTCTCTCCCCTCACCTGGGACATCCTGTGGGGTACAATCATCAACTGAAAGAGTAAATCTTCCTAAACCCCATTCTAAAGGAAGTCAGTCACACTCAGGCACTGTAAACACTAACCTCTTTATCCTAACCCTCCCGATGTACTCCCTCCACATCGCCGTCCTCTTCTCTGCTTATGATATCCATTTTTATCTTTCCTGTTACATCACTCCCACCACACTGTATTAATCATCTGGCCACTATCACGTTACACTTAATAAATGAACAAGATCTAATACAAAAATCCCTCCAAACCAGATGACTTAATCCTGTTTTATGTTTTTAACTCTTTATTTTATTCCACAGATGTGTTGCAAACACTCATGAGTGTTCTGTAGTGGATGAAATGCTTTTAACAAAGATAGCTTAAAATATGTATAATTTATATCAGCTATTTCAAATATTACTGTTCTTTTCTGTTTGATGGAGTGTTGTACATCCTGTCTTCATGGCAAAAAGAGAGACTATGCCTATTTTTGTGTGCTGAAAGGGACAAACCTCACTAAGTTGCAAGCTTAGTTTAACATGTGGCTCTAAGGTGAGGAGATGTTCTCAGGGCAGTCCATGTCAGAGCTGGGACAGGCACCACCAATCACAGACACAATATTCCCTTTTAACTGAAATGCCCTGTTTTCAGGGTCAAACCCTTCACCTTCAGGAGTGCAAGTTCATCTTTGCTGGGAGCCTCTGGCCCCTGGCTGAGCCCCCATTTTGTCTGCTTTCATCCTTCTGCAGAGCTCCCATGCCCAGATGAGGTTTCCATCCCCAAAGCCAGGCTTTGGGCTTTGACAGGTGGATCTGTTGTCCCATTCTCCTGCAGGATCTCACAGTTGGGCTGTGCAAACCCTTTTTGGCACATTTTTTTTCCCATGATGTCCCAGTTGTTCATGAACCCACGCTCCCAATGCGTGCTGTCTGTGAACACTCTGCCATCCGACTTTTCCTTCCGCAAGCACCACCAGGTGAGCAGGGCATCATTTGGGCATGTCTGTAGCCCAGTGGCTACTTGTCGTGTCTGTTGGCTTTCATTGGTGCAGTGCCATACCTCCCTACCTTGGGAAGCAGCACAGGTGCTGTGTGCTGTAGAGCTCTGTGAGCACCCTGATCTCCCTGGGCTGATGTACCCCGCAGCTCCAGTGAGCCGATTCATACCGGTGGTGTTCACAAGTATCTCTCCCAAATACTTAAAAGTACCAATGAGCCCCATGTGGACATGTTCTGTGGGCTGTGACACATCACCCATGCTATGGGATTAATGAGAAGGTGCCTAGGAGAGAGAGGTAATAGGGATTTCTGAGCAGGATTTTGATAGGGTTATAATAGGTGATTAAAAAACCCTCCAATAATCCCCTTTATTTACTCACAAAGGAATCTTTACTTTGATTTTCAAGAAAGAGGATGATTGTTTAAATAAGACTTCAAATTTTTACTGTCTTAGGTTTGCCTGAAAAGTCCTTATATTTGGCTGTCAATTGCAAAAATAGACATGAATTTGAAACATTCAGATTGCAATTTATTCACCCCAAAACATTCTATGGAACACATTAGCTTTCTAAATTGAAGTAGCAGTGACCCTTGCATGGCTATGAGAGATTAAGCTCTGTGTTTTGAACACATCACAGGCTCAAAAACAGTGGTAAGCAGATATAGCGTTAGGTGATTAAGAGAAGGAGACTGAACTTTGCATCTGGTGTAGCTCCCATAAAGCTTTCCTAGAAAACGTAAACCAAATTACCTGAATACTAGAAAATTGCATTTGAAAATAATAACGGTTTCATTTAGGTTTTTTATGCAGACTGACAGCTGGAGCAGACTCGGTCTGTTGCTGAACCCCCGAATCAACAAGTTTTGTCTCTTGACACATGGGGATGTGGGAGAAGCTACTCATTTAAAACTAGTAAACAGCCACCACTGTGAATTTGTAATCCTTTCATTAAGTCTCGCTCTCTGATTGCTGGCTATATTCACTTTCCTTTCTTTTAGATTCACTATCTCCTAAATTATAATAATTGAAAACACATTAGGACCAAGAAGGGGAATGGAAAAAGCTAAGTAGACAATCACCTTGTAAACATCTTGTGATGGTGATGGCTATTAAACAGGAACGTTCAGTACCAACTGAGGCACAGGCGAGCTTATCCAAGCAAATCAATGCAAGTTAATCTTTCAGTGTCAGCTGGCTGAGTTTTGGACTAGTGATGAATGCCTTGACTGGAAAGATGAAATGCTGGAATGCCAGGCACTGCTCTGACAGCTACAGATGGTGCCAATTACTGCCAGTAGAGCCTGTCCTGCTGTGAGCCCAAGATGTCTGATTTGTGGTCACAGAAAAATGAAAAAGAGGTTTCCCAGCTGGGCCTGTCACCTGTCCTATATCGCTCCACAGCAAAAATGGTTTTCGTGTTCTAAAATCAAATTTCTTTGTATATTTATGCTAATGATCCCACCATGCTAATTACCAGACATATGCCTTGGAAAGATGCAGACACTATTAGAAAACAGAATTTTCCTTTCCCTTGATTGAAATAAACTTCAGAAATTATACAAAACTTGGAACAAAATGCACTAAATAAAGGGAAAGGAGGTGAAAGGAGGAGAAAGAAGTAATTCAATAGCGCAGGCAGACATTCTGTACTTAATTTTTCTCCATGCAGTTGAAAGAGATTTACAGGCTGTAAATCAGAACAGAGTCTAGCCTGTGGTCTCCAGTCTTACCATACCGAGCTTGAATGTTAATATAAGCTTTTACTTTTCCTTTGTACGTTTGAGCCTTTTTGTGTTTGTTTTTCATGTGCCATCTTACTCCACCACTACCCAAGCCATACAAATTGTCATTTATTGCCCTTTCATATTATTTCCTGCCTGTGTGATATTTAAAAGGATTAGTCTAGACATCTGTGATCTGTAATTGGCTTTTTCCATGAAAGGGGATCAGCTGTAAGAACTTAAGCAACCCAGACTTATTTTACTTGTGATACTTGAAAGACTTCTGGACAGAGCACCTTTGCTTGCAATGATTTAACACCAGGTTACTCAGTGTGCAAATGCAGCTTCAGTCGGCCTTTTGCCATCGAATCCACTGTGATTTTATCCACCTGAAAATAGCCCATATGTTTTAATTAAATAGATTTTGAAGTAACTGGTTCCAGGTTTGGCTTGCTTTAGCATTATGCTGTGAATACCCGAACTCTGAAATATTTCCATCCTGCTTTTCTTTATAAGTTAAATTAACAGTAGCATGGTAATTGTCGTTATTGGAGTATGAAATATAAATCTGCCTCCTTTTCCCCTATTCTTGGAACTTTTGCCACAATTTGCCTGATTGTTAAGAGCTTGTAGATGGGGACTGGGGACAGACAACTTATTTCCATTTTATTAGACTCAAACTTTGCTAATGAAGCTATTTTCCCCTCAACTTCAAACACAAATGTTCAAGCAAATCTTAGAATTCATTTTAAAATAGCAGTAAATCAGTAGACAAACTACTATAAAAATAACTCAGCTGAGGAGTGGGCCAAAGTGCCTTTAGGTCCTGGCTTGAGTCATAGAGTATTTGGTGCTTTCAGATACGCACACAGTTGCAATTCCATCATGTAACTTGGGAGAACTGTCACTGTGAGTTCCCAGTACCCATGAACGATAAATTGTAATCTTCCAAGTGATCATTTCTTTAAGTAGTTGGGAATTAAATGGTAATGATAAAATGAGAGATGTGGAGAAACCACAACTTCTCTTAGTTTTTATCTTTTCATCTTTTGTCAAGTGATGAGGAAGGTTAAAACACCTGGGAAACTTGGGAAGACTTTCAGTATGGCCATAAATTGTTGTAGCTTTCATGTGCCTGTTGTCTGAGCGCCATTAGGTTGCAAACTTTTATTTGTTACTGGGCTTGCTTTCCTCTACCTGTAGCTATTCAACAGTTAAAACCAAATATATGGGTTCTGCTGCCAAAGGTCTCAGCTTCTTGTAGAGCCTCTTGTTTGAGCACAAGCCAGTGAAGTCACCTGCTTTTAGTGGCTCCCTTATTATTCTGTGTAGATTGCCTGCACTTAAAGACATTAATATAAGTGCAAGGAGAGTTTGCTGGAGTAGTAGTGAGAAGAACCACATGTAAAAAGCCATTATCTGAGTAAGATCCGTCGCCTCATTCTCAGATGCAGCTGTGGGGATTATAGATTTCGTAAGATAAAATGAAGAGAGGCTCCCAAGCACCTTTTTTTTTTTTTTGAATTAGCAAAGCCAAGGTGGCAAAATAGATGCTGCATTTGAGGCTTACCCCTGCTCTACCTCATGTACAAAAGCTCTGCAGGGCTGTGCTTGCAGGGTGATGGGGCTGTCAGAGGATGTTTTGGGGGCATCTTGCACAGCTTGGTGAGCCTGGGGCAGCTTCCCTTGTCAGAGAATTCCACTGGGCTACAACTTCCGATGTGTGGCTGGGTTTTGTTTCCCCTACCCCAAATTATGTACCAGTTAAACCCAGATACAGAGGTTTTGCTGCCAAAGGTCTCAGCTTCTTGTAGAGAAATACTCCAATTGTCTTCTGAACCACTTTTTCATTTCCTGGCTTCTGGGAGAAGGATAAAATGAGTGAAAGCCACAGCAGTGGGACCCCCGAGTACAGTGTTTTGAGGGGCAGATACACTGTTTTGTGTAGCATTCAACCTGGGGAGATACTTAACCACTTTGCCTCAGTTCAGCATGTCTAATACTTGGCACGAATCAGCGTATTCGTGTTTCATTCAGCTTGGCTAACAGCCAGCATAGAGACTCTATTTTCATTTTTGAATTTCACTTGGCAGATCCTTAAAAGTCACTGGAGAACTTTGCCTGGGTAATAAAAAGCAACTTTTTTATTGAAAACTAATTATTTTTTCAGCTCTATGTGCCAGCTGTTCAAAAATGTTGTGGTCACGTTAGCGCATACTTTAATTACAGAGTTCTAGAAAAATGCAGATCCTATTGTGAAATGTTCCTCGCAGCAGTTAATAAGCCACTTATTTTCAGCCACATCCAAACTGTTAAAATACACGGATAGAGTTTTTGGTTATAATTTAGTATCAATTAACAATAAATGAACAAATACCAGGATAAAGCATCTGTCAGTTTTGGGTGGGAAATTGGGAGTTTAAGGCTAGAAGACCAAGCTTGTGCATATGTGTAAGGATGTGGATAATACTGAGTGAGGTTACAGAAATGCTCAGTACTTTCCAAGTCCCTGGGAACATCAGACTCAAGGTACTTTTGAAATTTCTTCTATTCCTAAGGAAAATCCCTTTAGGCATCCCAGTGCATTCTTAGGCACCTAAATGCTTTTAAAAATCAGGCGTGAAAAGGCTGCTAGGATCCTGTAATGGGCTCTGCTAGCTCAGGACACAGTGCTTGGCTTGAAAGAAGCTGGGCTGTTGAGTGCAGTGACACAGGCCACATAGAGCCGGTTTCTTGGCAGTTGTGTCCCTGAGTTGGATGGGGTTTAAGTCTTAAGAAAAGAATAGGGTCGAGAACAAGAGGATCAGCAGGGAGGACAAGCGTGACATGAACCAAAGCAGGAGGTCTTTTCTCCTTTGAAGGGAGCACCACAGGGATGTTGGGATCTGGGTCCCTCCATGCAGCTGCAACTTCCAGCTTTCCTGCATTCACCATTCCTGTGTGACCCGGCTTCCTCCGCGGAGGAAGTGTTTCTTCCAACACGCTGTGTCGCATGAGACTTCATCTTTCATAGTGCCAGTGTTTGCAGAGCATTTGGCCTGCCAGATGCTGCTTCAAATTAAGGATGGGCCTGAGCCAAAATCTTGGGTTCAAACACCTTCAGACTTTGGGAAAGTTTGCATCCCAATTTTATGGCTTTGCTCTATCCCTGCTTCATTTCAGTCTTACCTAGTTACAGATTTTATATTCTTCTGCAATCAGAAGCTGCAAAGAAATGTAACAGGAACAGAGTGGGTGGATGTTCCATGGGAGAATAGTAAAACCCTGCCTGGCTGGAGGCATGCTCCCCTTCCTTGGTCCATTTATTGAATGTATGGAAAGGATTATTCAGTGGTCAAGAACAGGCCTGCATCCCTACCTTTTTTACACTCTATTTTTGGTCGTATCTTTCATATAAAAATAAAGTACGCTTTGCCTGTTATATTTGATTTGTTACCATAAAAATGAATATGTTGCATATATATAAGCAGAATTTTATATGCGTGTATAAATACCGAGGGAAAATGGCAGAACAGATGGCAAGTAATAAAGCCATTTAAAGGTACCGCTGGACATGCAATACCAAACTTGTATGTTTCTTCTCCATCATCTTTAGTTATTCTTTGACTTTGTTTAGATCGCTTCTGACATCATTTTTCCTCTTGTTGTTTTGAAATAGATTGAAGATTCCATTTCGCCTGTATTCTCACACTGAAAGTGTAAGCATGTAGTGGTAGAATGTTACCACTGCAAACTGTGTTGGTACAATAGTTGCTTATATTATTATTATTTGTGTTCTTAGACATAACTGTAGTAGTTATAAGTAGCCCGTCCTAGAAATAAACCAAAATGGAAACTTCAAATCATGCTGAAGACGTGAATTTCAAAAGCATTCTTTTGACCCCAGAATGTCAGCATAATGCAGCTAAGGATGTCTGAAAACTCCAAAGTAGCGAGGCTGTTTTGATACTGTGTAATTTGACCTTTTCTCCCAGGAAATGGGGAAAACTCAGGAGACAAACCAGTTTAAGGTGAAGAGGGAAGGAACAGAAAGTACATTTTAATGAGACATTTACAAATTGTTCAGCACTGAGAGAGGCACATTATGCTAGCACTTTGTCACTGTAAATACTGCAGATGTCGTTCCTCTGAGTTTGTCCTGGAGCAGTATTAGAACAAAATATACAAACATACAGCCAAATCCTTCTGTGTTAATATTAATGCCTTTGACTCAGTCAGGCTTGTACAGGGATCCAGATCTGCCCCACAATCAAACAGTCATTAGAGCCCAAGACTAATTGTTGCAACAATTAATTCCATGCTGACACTAGTACTGGTGCGGTGGGTATCGTTTGGCTGGTGGTGGGTTTTGCCTGCAGCACAGGGAGCAAAAACCAAAATACTGGTGGAGCTGCAACCCACATTGGGTGGTAACTGTGCACTCCCTGGGTGCTTTCCACAGCCCAGCGTATTCACATTCCCCAGTGAGCAGAGGGAGAGCCAGCAGGTCTACCAAGGCTTTTCCTGGGAGCTCTTCCAGGGGGGTCTTCACAAGCAAACACATCTCTGCATCTCTATCATCCCGTCACTCAGCAGAACAGTCTATGACTTTGTTAATTTATTTCACTTTCTTTTATTCTTTATTACCAGATCTTTTACCAGGTATTTTAGTTAAACAGCAGGAGCTTAACAGGTTTTGTTGTTGCTGTTCCTATCACCAGAGCCATCAGTCCCCTCTGCCTGTTTATTTCACGGCTGTACTGGTTCAACTGGATTCAAGTGATGTTGTAAGAGGTGCAGGTGGAGGCATAAGCAGGCAGCCAGGAGTGAGGATGGAGGTTCTGCTGATTTTGTCTGCACTGATTTCTTGGCCAGCTGCGTTTGGCATGACCCAGTGCTCTTTAATGTGGTATAGGGAAGCGTGCTTGCTATGGGGTGAGTTTCTGCCTCAGCTTTCTCAGGTGGTGCATGTCCAGGAGGTCCTGTAGTGGATGTCCCGCAGGCAGCTTCACTGGCTTCCCCCACGGTAGGTGGCACAGCTCCAGCTGAGTTTTATAGGGGGTAAGAAAGGTCCTCAAGAGAAAGACATAATGATTTTGTTGCGTTCCTTCTTATCAGACACCAGTGGTTTCAGCAGAAACATTCCTGGATGTTTCAAAAGCTCTGTTTCCCTTTTCAGATTCTGCCAGGAAACCCGGTTCTTTTATTTTCATTCTGTATTTAAAAAATGCATTGAGCAAAAAGTTCATATTTTCTTAAAACTCGATCATTCTTCATAAATTACTAGCGTTTAATTTTTTTTGGCTGCTAGGCTTTTTTGGAAAGCTGCCATCTTCTTAATGTATCAGTGTGTATGTGTGCACTCCCCACCACCAGAGAACGTAATTAATGTTTGAAAATTGTGGCTTTCAGTCTCACAAGCATAAAGAAATGTTTTAATTTGACAGTATGGCTGACAAAATACTAATTTGTTTTGGGACAGACCCTCACCTAGTTGCATGGAGACAAGCACAAATAGGAAGCAAAGCCTTTCCAGAGTTTCCAGCAGGAGTAAATATCAGATTGGAACCTGTATTTAGAAAACATCCACATCCATTGTAATTATGCATTTGTACTATTAGCAATTTCCAGTAGTATAATTTGATAAAACACTCATGGTACAATTAACAGGTACAATTATTAGGAAAGGAAACTAAAATCATGAACAGCCTTTAAGAGGAATTAGTTTCTTTTACTTAAGACAGTTTGTTGCGCCCATGAAAATAAGTGTATATTCCATTTATAGTACAATGGAGTGAAGTAGAAAGGCTGCGTAAGTGCGAACAGAGAAAAATACAAATTTCATGAATCAGACATGATGGACTACTTACAGGAGTCAAGGTAATTGTAAAAGATCTATCTGGGCTAATGTGATTGCTTTATATTTTTGTCATGCCTTTGTAACATTGGAGATCATTAGGAGCTGTCTCCAGGGAAGGGGACCTGTGTCTAAAATCAGTTTGGGCCCATTATCTTCAGTGAGAGACTGTCTATACCCCAGGCATGCTGAATCCTCTATTTACAGGGGGAGGAAGCACATTATGTAATGGATATTAATACAGTGGGACCCCACATTTGTAGAGCTCATTAATCTGAATGACTCGGAATGTTGAACGTCAGTCTGTTCTTACCTCTGCTGTGCCTGCTGCTCATGCTGTTCTGTGGGGTTTTTGTTTCCTGCCCTTGCTTTAGTTACTGTTTCCTCTGTTTTGTCTTGTCCCAAAACACTCATTCGCCTTGAAATACCTTCAGTTGCAACTCAGAAGATGTATCCTGGCACAAGCAAGTGCCATGGGGTGAACTTTGGTGACAGCGTCCCCAGGTTTTGTTGTTAATGAGGTTCCTCTGCTATTGGGTGTATTACGTGGAAGAGAGGCTGAAGCCAGTGCAGGCAGATGCCTTCCTGATGTGGCCAGCCAGCGAGCTTGTTTAGGTGGTGAACTGGAGGTTACCAGCAGCCTAATTTGTTATGTGTTTCTGGGGCCAAGTTTCTTCTTTTGCAGTAAGTGATCCTTAAACACATTATTTTTAAGCTGTTCCTCTAAGCACAGTAGTAATGTTGAAATAATGTAGCATGCAGATATGCTTTAATGTAATCTAAAGTAAAACATGATAGCAGAAATGGAAAACCAACATTTTGAAAGTGTTCTTTTGGAAATTCAGATAGCATCTGAGGCTTTTTACCTCCCTCAAAATACAGTTTAGATATGGAAGCAAACAAAAGCTAGAGGTGACTGTTAAAGATCTGACTTTTTGACTATATGTTAGAATTTTGTGTTTTTCAAACAGCTGATAATGTCTTTTGCTTTTCTTTTGAGGCTGAGAACACTATGAATTACTGAGTAAAATGCTTATTAGTCCCCTGTTCACTAATCAAAATCTGTAAGAATTGGCACAGTGTTATAGAATCAACATTTAAAAAACATAAACTTTGAAAGACTTTTTTTAACAATCTAAATATATTTCTTTATGTGCCTCTAAACAGTGTTTAATGGCTGTGCAAATAGACCTGTAAATGTCATGATGTCTTTAAAAACTACAGGTTACGTCACCTGGCACATTATGTGAAGGTGTAGATAACATTAAACATGCGAGCTGCATAATGACTACACAAATATGTACAAATGATACAGCTTGAGATCACACAGAAATTATATATATAAGCATTAGATAGATGTTATCTCTACTCCAAAAATTACTCTAAATCTGGTTAAATAGTTACTCGCCAGAAGTGCAATAAATAACTCCTGGGATTATCTGTTACAAAGATCTCTTCTGAGGTCATCTGTACAGATGTCTGTGCTTTCTCTTGTAACTTGATGACTGCATCTCCATAGGCAAAGTCCGGGGAAGCCTTCGGTGCCCTTCTGACAGGTGCTGAGGAATTGCAGGATTAGTGAAGCCTCAGTAAATTGAAATGTTGGCGATGTTGCTAAATTCACTCGTTCCCTGAGCAAAAAGAAATTATACAGCTAAAAGGTGTGCCCCTACATCATTTTAATGCTGGGATATGCCTCCATACAATCGTATTTCTTTCTTTAATTCCTCATCCAAATGATGGTGATAGTAGCAAAATGAAAATAAAACAGGTAGAGGTGCCCCCATACATGCAGGTGTGTTCTTATCCTTGTGTTATTTTTAACATTTTAATTAAACTGGAAAAAGAGATGTGTGTTTGGCTAAGTCATGGCGTGCAGTCCAGCAAGTATCCAGGCAGAGGTTTGCCAGCACCCAAGTTACTATATTAAATGCCACCCAGTTTTTGGATTATGGAGTTTGTCAGGTCCAGCAAATATGTTGTGAAAAAACAATCAGGCAAACAGGACATTTTGATTTCAGTAACAGCTTAGTGCCGGTAGCTCCTACCCTGTGCATGCCTATCAGAAATGGGAAGTCGGATCTTTAAAATTCAGCACTCCAAGCTGATTTATTTTCTGCTCAGTGAAAGTGGGGTTCAGTAACTTCCATTTCTCTTTCTTAGCTTTTAGTTTAAGTCTGAATAAAACTCAAACCTGATCTCTTTGGACTTATTCCACACTACTGACCTCATATCCATCTGCTCACATACCCTCTCCCAGCATGGCCACCTCCCCATGACAGTTTTCCTTCTTTCTTTATTAGCTGGTACACTGAAGAGAGGTCATTGAGCTATCCTACAAGTATGGGACATGTTCTACCCACCTCCTTCAACTACACAAGATCTTTTCTTCAAATACCATCTTCATTTTCTTTTAGTTTGCAGCTATTGCTACTCCCCCCCC
>JAOEHY010010121.1:0-23792 GCA_025447955.1 Psilopsiagon aurifrons
GGGAGGGGAACAACTACTTACCAGGTTCATTTACATTTTTTAATAAGTCCTTGGCTTAGACTTTTAATATTCACTTTGAAAATTGCTTAGGAGGGTCCATGTGTCAGCTTGCATCCTACAGCCACCCAGCCCTTCCCCTAGGCAACCCCTGTTTCAAGAACACAGATGGGCAAAAAGGCCTGTGGTCAATTGCCTTTCCTAAGGGAAGAGTGTTGCCATGTCCTGTTGTGGCAATGGGACATTCAGCTTCACAGTACAGAATTGTCTTAAGGCACTTCCAGTACCACAAAGATATGTCACCATCCTCCACCTATGTTTTAATTAGATCACTAAATTGACATCTACCATGCCAATTTTGGTTGATGCTCCTGAACATTTTCATTAGAATACATATTGGGAACTGGCAATTAAAATACCAGTTAACAACATAGCAAAGCTCAGTCTAAGCTGAGCTTTGCTATGTTGTTATTCTCAGTTGTTTTCTTAAGTGTTAGAATAATCTTTTTCCACCTTTAGGCTGCTTATAGAGATGAGTTATGAATGCAGAGTCTACATTAATTGCTGCCATCAAACACTCTCTACAGTCCAAGAGCACAAGTCAGTCTAACACCTTATCAAAAAGACTGTCTTTGAAGTAAAAGGGCAACGGAACAGTTTGAAGTCCATGATTATTTGGAACTAATATGACTACTCTTTTTACAGGTCCTTTCATTTTAGAGAGAGAAAAATGCAAGTAAGCCAAAAAGAATACTAATAAGTAATCTTGAAGTATTCCTGCCTAATGTCTAAAGCAACCTTGTGGACTGCTCCTTCAGGGTGAAAGGCAGTTCATAATTTTATGTATTATTCATGGTAGTTAATTCACTGGGGAGGAAGGGGAAGGCACTGCAGAAGCTAATACAGTAGGAAGTTAACAAGGGGCTGAAGAAAAATCTCACCTGGTAACAGTGCTTTTTCACTACTGTTACCGAACAAAACCTTTCAGTTCACCACGTTAGAGACAGCCTAATTTAAGTAAAAGAAGGAAAAATGGAGCAGCAGGAAGTAGTAGGAGTCCTGTATCTTGAACATTGTTGAAGAAAAGTAATGTTTGGCTTGGGAATCACCTTAAAAAGTAACTCTAGAATGCAGGTGGTCTACCTGCACTTCTACGCATCAGGTGCCACCAGGGAGTAGTACACAAGTAAAAATCAAATAAAGATATTAATAATAAAAATATTTTCCCTATGACATCAAAAGTAAAGAATGATAAAACCTAATAAATTCCTGCATTCATTATATTATATTACATTTACATTAATTAATTACATAAGAGATCATTTACAAAGGGTGCTTGAAAAGAGCTGTTGTTAAACACCTTATGTTTTGGCTCAGCTTCCATTTACTGTCCCTCCCACTCTTAAAATGAAATATTAAAATACATATCATTGTTTGGGTTTTCTATGTTTTTTATTATACGATTCCTTGCTGATGCTGTGGATTTCACTGATATATATCCTATAAAGCACAACTGGGAAGGAGAAATAATACTTCTAGTCTCAGGTAAGGCTGATGAAAGCATATCAGCAATCTGAAAAGAAGTGTAAGCACAAAGCTCCCATGCAACTGACATTCAAGGACACATTTTCCAGCAGGAACATCTCCCCATATCTCATAGCATGGCAGAACTTCACCATTCCTCAAGTGAAATAATGCAAGAAAAGGCACATTTTGAGAATATTTGTGGGTTGAAACTTATTGCAACCTCAGCAATACTTGGTAACATCAGGTTGTTGCCAGCAAAGAAAAGGAGAAACATACAGACAAAACCTGTAAGACAAGTACCTCACTGGCAAAACTTTAAACAGTGCATCATGCCTAGTGTAGGGCACTGCATTCAGTCCAAGATATGCACCAACTGGCACTTAAGGGAGAATAACGAGAATGGACTGAACACATCAAGTTAATGTAATTTTCCTGAACAGTCATGTTTAGCAGACTTCAGATCAAAGGAATTGCAGTAATAGTTTCCTTCTGCAGTTGCATAAGGAAAGGATATGATAGCAGAAACAGTAATCCGCTTAAACTGCAACATGAAAGATTCAGGTTAATTTGTAGGGAACTACTTCTCAAATGAAGTGCAGTGAAGCAGTAGAACAGATTATCTGGGAATATGGCGGAGTCTCCATCACAGATGAGAAGATAGCACGCACACACATGCACTATTTTTTACAGGTAATATAGGATAATGGAGTGAAAACTTCACAAGATCTCTTCCAGACTGATTTCTTCTGGTTGTATGTTAAGAAAGAGTATTTACATTGACCTATACTACAGGGTAGGATTTTTCTTCATGGCTGGTGCTCCAGAAGAAAGAGTGAAAAAATATATTAATGAACAAAAAGCATTGAAGAGTAGTGATGTCATCACAGGTACTGTTTGCTTTCAGCTGTCCCTTCTCTTATCCTCTCCCTTAGGGGCTTTTTTTGCTGGATGTTACTTCATATTTTGATTTATTTAAAAAAAAAAGTCTTCAGTGTTATGGCTGTTACTGAAGAAGCTAATTTCCAAGATGGATGCTCCCAAAGGGGTTTGGAAGTGTATCAAGATGAAATTGGAGGGAGAACTTAGTAATCACATGGTCTGAAAGAAAGGTATCAGTAAAGAAACACAATGAATATAAAAAGTTACTGACACTGACAACCAATTCCCTTCTCAGTGTCTTGGTTTAAATAAATAAACTCTTCTGAGTGCTTATTTCCTTATGGTTACCTGGATCTATGCAACAGTACTGTCTAGAACAGATATTTCTCAAAAGCATATCAAACTCATAAACCCCAGTACATTATAACTTGATTTAACTGGTGTCGCTGTATCAGGCATTTCCAAAATGCTGGTTTTAAACGGGCAGGGGGGGGAGTTAAATTGTAGCACCTCTGCTGCTGTTCCCTTTGGTCATGAAACACTGAGAAAGGAGAATTCAAGAATGCCTAGTGGATTAAACAACCGTAGTATTCACAAATGAAACCTGTGGTTAATCACTAGCACCTGCAAGGCAAATACTACTGTCAAAAGAAATTACTTCAGGGGAATAATTTTACTAGAGTCAGTGCAGGATTTAATTCATGCCAAGACAAATCACTGGATCTCAGAATTAGTCATAACAGTCATTAAGTGTTCACTTACTTGAGAGAGGTTGTAAGAAAAGGGAATATTGCTCTAAGATACATAACCAAAGCTGCTATTTTGCTTCCTCTGGTTTTAACCTGTGCTTCCCTATAACAGCCTAGGGTTTCCCCACATGAAGTGTAAAGCTCTGGGAAGCAGGTATCACGCACGGCATGTTCCTCCCAGACCGAGTTTTGTGATGGCCTTGGCCAAAACTCTAAAAATAACATGAGTAGAAGTACCAAGAACCACCCTGGAAATGGGACAGATAAAAAGAGGACACCTGGACACCAGGAGTTATTTCTGGAACAGAGCCCTTTTAAACCTGAATTAATCAGCTCCTACTGAGTATCACTCCCAAGTTACAATTAAATCAGAGATGCAGCATAACCTAGAAATATCAGGAAAGGATGGGGATGGTACTAAGTGGCTGATGTTTCGACAAGTTGCTATAAAGAGCAGCTTTTCCATGAGAGGGACAGTCCTTGCATTCTAGCTTTGCATACCGGTAGGTAGCTAAATGACTGCAAGAAGCCTCCTTCCCATAAGCCTCTCCCAATAAAGGTTAAAAAAAGGAGCCCACCATTGCAGCAGCTATCAGAGAGTCCTGCAGCACCAGAACCAAAGCAGGTACCTTCACTTCTCCCAGCTGCATAAGACCTCTCAAGTTTTGCCTACTTGGAAGGAGTCCACCAAAGATGTTCTTAAGAGATTACCCAAAAGGACAGTTTGAAAGCAATGACAAGTTTCTACAAGAAGAATCCTCATTAGCTAGATAGCTAGACAGCACACCTTCAAAATACCATTTTTTCTACCTTTTCTAGAGTCCCTCAGATTCCTATTTTCTCCTAAAACTGAGGGGAGAAAAGACAGCAAAAGGTCAAAAACATAAGCTAGAAAATACACATGCCAGCAAAAGATCCTAAAATATGGAATGTCTTTATGAGAATGCAGACAGAAAATCAATCCACAAAGAAACTTCCATTTATTTTATTTTAAAGCTGCTTCTCTGGGGTTGCTGGCCACATGAAATTCTGCCAGTAGCAACAAACACAGGAGTTTCCATGCACAAATCCAATTAATTCCATTTAAAATGTAACGTTTGGCTAAGGAGAAAAGAGGCCAGAACACAGGTACCCACACCTTATAAATTCCAAGTAAACATAACAGATTATATAATAAACATAATAAACTCGTGATAAACAGATTATTTTTCTTTTTTCCTGAAAGTTATTTGCTCATCTTTAAGCCTCTGCTTCCCCAGATTTAAAAAGGGGTGCAACAAAAGTATAGGAGCCACAAACCAAAGTATTTCATAGGGTCATCATGTAGTTACCTTCTTACCACATTTCTTTACCAAGAACCTTCCTGTTCAGCTAGCATTTTGAAAAGTTCTCTGTGGGAAAATTAGCTTAAATAAGTCTGGAAGGAAATTCTACTTGCCTCTTTTGTCACTGGAGATGCCTCATGATTACCAGAGTCCTTCCAACTCAGCTTCCCAAAGACCACATGGTTAGCAACATGAAAAGCAAGCACAGAATTATCTCAGTGTCTAAATTGCCAAGTATAAAGCAGAGGAAGGAGAGTAGAGGAAGGATAAATTTTTAGAGTAATATCCAGAAAATAAAGCATGTGATTTTCTACCTTCCCCTTTTCTGCCACAGAAAAACCTGCTTTGTTTTGCTATGGACTTAACAGACCAACATGTAAGAAATTACTTCTAGGCTTTCTCTTTTCTTATCTAGTGGCATCATTCTCAAAAAAAAAAAAAAATAGAAAAAAGAAAAAAATCTAACCAACAAACCAAATAACCAAACCCAAAAATACCTCCACAAGACCAAAAGCCCCCAAACGCAAAAGAAACAGCACCTCCATTACAAACACACGGTAGGAGACAGATTTGAATCTTTTTTTTTCTCTGGCCTCAAAGACGCGTAACATTTGATCATCTGGCAGAGAATCATGGAAACAGAGTTTGTGGGTGTGAATCCTTAATACCTCCTCTCAGCAACAAATCTCTCCCAGATGAGGGTGCCATATTTCTATTAGCTGACAAAGCGAAGCTACTGAAGGTTTGTGTATGTGTCTGTGCTTTGCTTCTTACAAATGCTTTTAAATATTCCGGATAACATTGCCAGTATACATTCATTTGATGAAGTAGTCATAGACCTGGAGAATAAGGAGTTACATCACTTCATTAATTTCTACTTGTCTTCTGGGAGCACATGTATCTAATAGTACAAAATATGTTGGCAGCATAATGCACTTCTGATATTCTCAATTACAGTGAGTTGCTCAGACTTTTTAGCAGAAGTGTAAATCAGGGTGGCATGAAGACAATTAGCTGTATTAAGTGGTGAGTTTCAGGAGAAAAGCCAGTCAGCTTCTCCAAAAACACCACTTCTAACTAAGAACATATCCTAATTCAGGAAAGAAGAGGCAATCCTGAGAAACAAGAGGCAATTCTAAGACAGGTAACAAATGCAGAAAAAGTTTGGTTTGAAACACATTCAAAAGGTAGAAAACCCCAGTAGGAACTCCAGACAGTTTTACAGCTACAAAGTATTGATCAAAGAAAAGGATTCAGGTTTACAAAGTTTCAAATGTTTACAAGTAAATATGAACAAATCAGATTGCAATTCATCAGCGTATTGAGACCACCATCAATGAAAAGAAGCCAGACACTGCAGACCCTGGCTGCAACACAGTTTGTGTTTTCCCACTAACTGGGTGCATGGTGGGCCAGCCTAGGGTGGAAGCTGGTTGGAATTCTTTGCCACCATCTTAAGTTTAGACTATGAAAATAGCGACCAGATGGAAAGGGACATGTGTGAACGTCATTAAAAATTCACAACAGACATCACATTAGATGATGTCTATTCACATCGATGATGTCCAGATCACAACTGACATTCACAACAAACCTGATGGTTTGAGGCAGCCACTGATGCATAACTGACCTTGTAGTTAATAGAAATCACATAACTAGAAGGTTTTACGTAATTACCAGAGTACCTACTTGTATCTTCAGGCAACATCTGACCTTTAGAATTTATCACAGATTACTCTGTTAAGGATCTGCCTTCAGATTAAGAATAAAATAGCATGGCTACTAAAGATAAAGAACCAATATTCCTATAACAGCACATAATTTTAGTTATAAGAACAAAATAAAACCCACTTAATTTGGAGCAGATGTGACGCATACAGCCTCCACTGATAAGCTGACCCACTAAGGATAAATCCACTTGTCATCAATTTTTCCATTCCAAAAGATAACATGGAATAATCTACACAAAAGCACCACAATAAAATTAAGCACTGCAAAAAGAAATGTGCCCATACCTCATTTCACAATCACTTGCACATTTATTAAATGGAGCTACAGCTTCATATGTTGGTACAACTCTCCTAAGCGAACAAGTCTAAACAGAGCGGGTGATTCTTCGAAAAACTAATAAAAATGGCACTTAGTATTTTTCAGTTATTTGGACAGACACATTAACAAGAAGCTCCCTGTAACCCGGCTGAAATTACCCTTCTCAGAATCACCGATTCCAAGAACACTAATTAACAAAATCCTTTCAGCAAGAGAAATTCCAGCAGGAATGAGGAGCAAGAAAATCCTAGTGAGTCACATCACAATTCTTGCTTAAAATAAGCATTAAGTTTGCCTTTCTCTGCAAACCAATACATACAGGCTTTTGCAACCCCAAAAGAACCCCCAAAATCCCTCATTTGAGGATTTAGAGCAGAAACTGCAATTCCACTTACAAATGAGGACAGGGTAAAAACAATCAAAACAACATACAAGCTGTTAAAACAAGAGCTCTATCTAGAATAAACCAGTCACTCACAGAGGGATTACAGTCCCTCATTTCAGCATTCACTTCAGCACTGCCCTTAAATTCCTATGAAACACAAATACTGTCTCAGAGGAAGGTTCTGTTAACCACAGACTATAAATTCAAAACCAGACAGACAAGCACAGAGGATACAAATACATTTTAATTGCATAGGATTAAGAAATGCAATTCAATTTACAGTTAATTTTGGTGACAGTTATACTGAAATCAAAGATTATCTATATCCCTCTCTACATAATTAAGTACAGTTTTTATTTCTTAACACAAAGAATCTTACAGAATTAACGAGATGTATTACATTGAAAAGCGCA
Organism: Psilopsiagon aurifrons; assembly: GCA_025447955.1. Classification (NCBI taxonomy): domain Eukaryota; kingdom Metazoa; phylum Chordata; class Aves; order Psittaciformes; family Psittacidae; genus Psilopsiagon; species Psilopsiagon aurifrons. Next base: position 7,325 of record JAOEHY010010121.1, read on the forward strand.
CCTGGCTGAATATTTGAAGTAGTAAGGAATATTTAATTCATGATTTTATTTTTTTGTGACAGAGGTGGTTGTTTTGGTTTGGTTAGGTTTGGGGTTTTGGTTTTACACTTTTGAGTTTTATGGAATCATAGAATCATAGAATAATTTCAGAGTAGATAGGAAATGCTATGTATCAGTTTGACAACAGATATCGTTGCTAAGCTTTAGTTAAAAAAATTAAAATCACAGCAACAAAAAATAAAGAAACCAGATATTTAAATATAAATTATTTGTTTTGAAAACTACTAGCAAAATATAGGAAAGGAATAAGTGCATTACAAAATATGTATGTGCTTACTGAAACCTTTGGGATTCAATGCTGAGCTTCAGCTGCCTGGCAAAGATGAAAAAATAAGGTCAAGATGGTCTACAGGCCAAAGGGCTAAACGGTGTTAACACTTCTGCCCTTTGAGTACTGCAGACATCCCCGAAATTGAAAAAGGATGACCTGCTCTCTTTCAAGCTAAGTACCAGCATAAGAAACAAGAAACGAGACAAAATACGCTGTAAGAGTAAACATATTACTTTTGTTAAGATGAAAACTGAAGAAATGCACCATTGATATTTATACAGTTAAATCTAAAGCTTTTCACAATGCATCACTGTGAACTGATTTTTTTTTTTCCTACATATACCCCTTCCTGAATTTTAGTATTCTAATTCCTCCTTATTTTAAAACAGGCCACTTCATTCTAGTATCAAGTAAATTATGCCTTTTGGTATGGGAAAGTCTTTGTTATTTCCAATGAAAAGGAATGAACAGCATTTATAAATCTCAGAAGTAGTTAGCATGACTCAATGGACACTTTGAGAAACTTGCCATCTATTATTCTGAAAGCAGCTAAAATTTTCAGTGCCTGAAATCAGTTTAAAACACTAATTATGAAGAAATGCACATCAAGACTAAATCCTCCCTTATTTAGCTCACTCCTTATTTAGAAAATGCTGCTTCTTCACTTTTGCCATCTTCCACTCTAAATTCCCCAAGGGTTCCTTAAGACATTAACAAAATCATCATCATCCACGATTCCAATGCTTAATCCTTCATAGTAATCTTCAAACTCAGAATAGGACATTTCATTGGGGTTGCTGCAGGACTCCCCTAATGCTTCTAGAAATGATGATTTAATTTCTTCTTCTGTAGCTTTGCCTGTGAAGGTATAGTTTTCTGTTAAATACATTTTCAAGAACAGTGAATACATAGAATTAAATATACTTCAGGCAAGAAACTTTCAAATTTTAGCTTGCAAATATATTTTTTTGAACTAATACTCTGATTTCAGAATTAAGTCACTGGCTCACTTAATACCAGCTGCAGAAATCCTCTTACTTTAATAGCATATCATAGCATTAACTATCAGCAGAAACATGAGGCTAATTTCAACTGATTAAGAGATCGTGAAGATTCTTTCTTTCAAATGACTTCAAAAACTGAATAATGCATTTGTTAACTAAAATTTTAATTCTGAAATAATTCAAAAGTTCTCTTGTAACAAAGCATATGTTTGATATGCTTTCTGAAATACATGCGTGTGTTTCACATGTAATACAAGTTCAAAGCGCTAGGAAAAACTTAAGATGAAAGTTTACATTCAAAAAAGTGTTCTGAAATTTACATGTGTGTTCTAGTGGCTTAAAGAGTACACTGAACATGACTTTATAGCATTGAGAAAAAGGAAAAAAGGGAAAAAAAAGTAGCTTTATAGTATTGGGAAAAAGTTCACGCAGAACACCCCTATACCACTGTGTGCCTTCATTTATTACCATTAAAATCACTGCCAATAGAAAACCCATCCATTCTTCTACAGATAAAACATGAAGGGTCATGACACTAGTGAGACTTTCACAATGACAAGTTGGGTACACAGAAATATTAATTTAGAAACTGACATACAAATTTTTAAACTCCTACTTTTTCAATGGCAGTTTAAACATTCTTGAGAATCCTGAAAAAAGAATGAAGAAACCAACATTTCCTCTGTAAAGGATGACAATACTGTCCCAGAAATACATGAATTTATTCAGAAGAAACTGTAAGTGCTGAGTATATTCAGTGTCAGTTGGAAAACTTGGTATTTTGATGGCACACAGTAATATGAAAATGAAAGTATCCTCCTAAGTGAAAATGACTAGTATCATATGTGTCACTGATAACTTGCACATCCAAGCTGAGAAATAGCTACTTAAATGTAATTCTACACATGTGGGGAAAGGAACTACTCTGTGTATATGCAGTATTTTCAGCTTGATAAAAAGCAAGTGTTAAAATTGTATGCATGTACTCCATTACTATTTATAGTCATGTTCTAGACAGACACATTATAGGTCATAAGAGGAAAAAGGTTTTCCCTAACACCTCAAGTCTCAGCCAATATGAAAACAGTTTGTATTTCCAACCAGTTTCTGGATCTGGTATCTCTGCTAACAAGATGACTTCAGTAGTTACAGATTGTTGTTGTTCATGTGAATTACCTGCCAACACTAGAGGATGCCTCTTTGCACAGTAACATTTTCTGACATCTATCATAGGCACACTCCCAGTTTTGTTGAAATCCAGTTTCATATAAGCCTATAAAGGAAGAAAAAAAAAAAAAAGTGGAAAGATGTAAAGATCAAATATATTTACTACCTAGCACATATTTTTAGATCTTGTGCAATGGCTTATGTCAACTTACCGATTTTATGTAAGGCATCAGATAGCAGAAAATTACTATAGAATACATAGCTTCATGATCATTTTATTTCAAAGGCCTTCACATTAAATGTCCCCTCACCAACTCAAACCCTCCAAAATTTCTAACTCATCCATAGAACCAGAAGCTAAGCTTCTTGTGTCTTCAACATAAAAAGGACATGCAACTGTTGGAAAAGACCAGAAGAGGACCGCAAGGATGATCAGGGGACTGGAGCACCTCCCGTATGAAGACAGGATGAGAGAGTTGGGGCTGTTCAGCGTGGAGAAGAGAAGGCTGCGTGAAGACCTCATAGCAGCCTTCCAGTATCTGAAGAGGGCCCATAGGGATGGTGGGGAGGGACTCTTCATTAGGGACTGTAGTGAGAGGACAAGGGATAACGGGTTCAAACATAAACAGTGGAAGTTTAGATTGGATATGAGGAAGAAATTCTTTACTGTAAGGGTGGTGAGGCACTGGCGTGGGTTGCAGGGTTTAGTAGGAGGTATCCCTGCCCATGGCAGGGGGGTTGGAACTAGATGATCTTAAGGTCCTTTCCAACCCTAACTATTCTATGATTCTTCCCTTCTGTCTTCTCCAATTACTAAGGTTCTTGTATCATTCTGACAAGAGGCCTCAACACAGCCTTTTCAGCACTGCTATTAGCAGCTTCATTTCAGTTTACTCAAATACACATTGCTCAGTACATAAGGCTAGGAGAGTCAGATCCTCCATTATTAAAAGTATGAAAGTATATGGCATTTTTCTTGATTTTGACATCCAGTCATTACTCTATTGGCTGGTTTGTAATCAGTGTTTCATACTGCAAATGGCTCCACGTTACATTATAGACATATAACAAGGGGCATTTCAAATACAGGAAGTCTCAGAAATATAATGACTATATTTGTAGATCTCAAAGGAGGGAAGTATTGCCTCCTATTTCAGACACTGAGGGGAAAAGAATCTGTGTACAGATACGGTGATCATACATGATGAAACAGCATGCAGTATCTTAATCTACATTTATTTTAATAAAGTCATTGAAACTTTAAATGGTCAATTACTAGACAAACATAATGCACAGTAATGCACAATGAATAATGCACAACAACCAAACCCCCAAACAACAAGAACATGAGTAACTAACTACGAAGTTAAACCACAAAGTATGTACAATTAGAATATCTGCAACAAAACTTACTTTTCTTACAAATGCTTTTCTGTATTCATTCATTTCTCCAAATATGGCACGAGTAAATTCTCCATAGTCGACCTTATCACTCTTGCTGTCATCAAGAATAAGCCATAGGGATTCAAAGTCCTGCAATTTCAAAATATTTTGCCAAAGTTCTTCACTATATCCTAGAATAAAACAACTGCTATAATACAAAACTACAGTATTACCACAAGAAAAGAACTGAATGCAGAAATGCTCCTATACTACAAGGGAGGAAGGAGGGCAAACATGGGAAAACCAGCTATTAAACCATAGATTTAAGCAAAAAAAAGAAGTGATTCCATCAATTTAAGTAAGATACTACCAGAGATCACAGTTTCAGCTAGACTTACCCCTTCAGGAATTTCCAAATGGAATAGTTTTAGAGCTTCTTTAAAGGCTGTCTGAGAGAGAAAACCATTTCTGTTCTTGTCTACTTGTCGGAAATACTTTCCTATGCCAGTTATAACCCGAACTCCTCTTTTACTTAGGGTCTCTCTGAGTATACCTGAAGATTTAAAGAGAGGAGACAATGTTTACCTGAAGTTAGCCACCTGCTATGGAGCTGATACAGAAGTAAACAAAACCACAACTACTTATGATACCTCTGGCTAAAATGACATATCTATGCATCTAGGCTCCTTCATTTTGATGAGAGAATGTTAGTTCAAAATTAAGCTATCAGTTATTTAAAATTTGAGTAGTAATCATATGAAGTAGCAGCAACATCTAACAAAGCTTTTGAGATCACAGAAGGAATGGCTATCACCCTCTATATGCTCAGATTATAAAACTGCTTATTTCTGCTACAACTCATTACATACTATATTTCAAAATACAATTTAGGAATACTACTTGGGTAATACAAACATGCCATTATGGGACACAGTTGCTCCTTCATTGTATAAATATGTTAAATACACACGGGAACAATAACAAATATAAGAAATTGTTCCAAAATTATATGCAGAGAACTATTTCTATGACAGCCTTGTTAAAATAGTTAGATAGCAGGTTTTCTTTAAGGATATCAAAGTTTCTCAGCATACTCTATTAACATAAGTCATATGCTATTATCATATTTATCTGCAAATTACTTGTATCTACAATTATAAAGCAAAATAGGTGGCAGGGTGAAAGAAGGAAGATTTTTCCAGTGAGGTTCGAACTCAGATGTATGCTAAAAGATGTCTTGAAGTATATACACATAACCCTCTTCCAGACCACACCTGAAAACTCTGAATGTAGTCAGATAATTTAGAAATCCATTTATGTCTATTATGTGAGGGGAAAAAAAGGAGTAAATAAAAGATCAAACAATATTCCTGATTATCAGTCCAACAATTTTTCTAAAAGTAAATGTCCAAGCAGATTTTAGTGACCAAAGAGTGTTTGCTTAAAACAGATTTAGCTAATGACAGTAAATAGTGGAGGTTCTACAAGCTGAAGCTGTTCAGCTTCACAGGTTTTGTTGCCCACAGGTTACAAAGGTAATACACAGCACTGCATGAGCATCTTTCCATAATTTTAAACACAAAGCTATGTCTTTGTCGTAAAGACTGTAGGTAGAATCCTGGTAACATTCATTTACATATTCCAAGCTATCCTACTCAATTGGACTCACATATTTTAATAAGCATAATTAAACGCTATTAAAAAACAACAACAACAACAAAGCAACCAAAAAAACCCCCAAAACCAAAGAACAATACTTCCCAATGTATAGAAATAATGGCCAAAAAAATATCTGGCACAAAATTAACTGAAGAAATTAGAGTGTTTTTTAACTTAATGACACTTTAACATAGGATCACTGTTATGTTTCAGCATATTTTTTTTTAGAGAATGCAGAGATTAATATTTTATTGATTACATTTACAATTATTCTGCAGTGAATCCACTACTGTTAGCCAGACTGTTTATTTAAAGAAAAAGAGAGGAGAAAGTATTCTTATGATAGATTTCTGCTGGTATCAGATTATAACAATATTCTGTTAAATATCTGTATTTGTCTAATTTCATTTATGCTAGTAAAATCTTTATAACATCAGTATTGCTCTTTGCATTGAGCTGTAAAGATAGAGATACAGAAATTAAGATTAAATGGGTTCTGGCAGACACAAACCTTGAATCTTCTTGAAAACTTTGCTGTCATTGATGACTTGCTGAGAACAATCTTGCTTGAATTCCATAGAAGCTCTAAAATAAAAAAAATTAACACAGATTGGTGAAATTAAATGTAATATTACTGAATTCAAAATAATTGTAGTAAAAAGCATACTGAATATTATACAGGTACTTTAAGAATTAAAAATAAGCAGAGGATCCAATTCCTTGAGTTTGAGATGGCACACGCAAAAGTCCTTGCTGAATAGCTGCAGATATTCCTTTCTGACAATACTGCATTCATAGCTCCTCTGCTAATTCATTAATCATGGATAATTCCTTCTGTGTCTAAAATCTCCAGAAATTTACTTCAACATGGTCCTAATCGTCAACTCAGACCACTGGAAGAGTTTGTTAAAGCAACTCTTTTTTCCCTTTAGTAACTAAATGGACATGAAGTACTACAATCATTCTTCAGAAGATACATAGCAAGGGTGTCAACCAGAAGCTGTATTAGTGTATTTTAGGTGTGATCTCGGAATTATGGCTAAATTTTGTGTTTTGTCCGTCAAGTCCCCTACTGAGAAGGGCTTCCCAGAAGCCTCCAATGGAAATTATTGTAAAGGTTCATGGAAAAAAAATACCGTGGAAGAACAAAAAGGAAAAAGGCTTGCAATTATTTTATAGTTATAGGAAACCAAATGGAAAAGAACTACTATCAGCTTTGAGCTGTTTGCTCATCAGTGGTTTGCCAGGGACGACTACTCCTTCTGCTTTCTGAGGCCAAAAACTTACCTCCCTGTTGTCTAGTAAGACTTTTCATCTCCCTTTTGGGTACCTCCCATTATGAAGTCCCTGAGAGTCAAACCACCTAAACTGGAAAGTCAGCAACCCCCTACAGCAGACAGCACACTCTCTCTAAAACACATGAGAACCAGAAGATTCATGGCTTGACAGCATGGCATAGGTGTTCCTGAAAGCCTAAAACTGACATTCTGGACTGTACTTAGGTACGATTCTCAGTGGGTACAGTAATGAAGATAACAGGACTTGAGGGTTATGCACCAGAGAATACAAAGTTCAATAACATTCCATTCAGAAGAAAAAGACAGACTTCACAGTCTGAAATTTAGTCACAAATGGAAAGAACACAAACTATAAAAAAAGGAAACAATCTGTTCCAGCACAGGTAGCAGAAAAATCCAAAAAGCCCAGTGAGCAGGTGGTCTTCCTGGAGCCTTGAGAGATTACATTGGAACAATTTCAAATTTCACAAGTATAAGATTAGCAACAAATGAATGAAAGAGCTATTTACCAGAACGACAGACTACTGAGATTAAATTACATTGTGTTTTACTTCGTGGAAACCTTGCAGAGAGGGCACAATTAGCACTAAGCGTCATACAACTAGGTATTTCTATAATCAATTAAACTTGAATTTACTGCTTTACGTACTGCTAGCTGACTATGGTTCCTCTGCAAAACTTTCAATGTAAAGGGACTTTAAAGTGAATATTATCACGATTGAGAACAAGCTTCATGTGGCTGAACACTTGGAGAAACAAAAGTAACAGCTGTGCTAACTGAAATAGTCTATTTACAAAAGATAATGAACATATTTAACTGAGATTCTGTTACTCCTGTTCCTAGTCAAGAAGGGATGGAAGTATCCAATATACAAAAAAAGGCTGGGAAAGCCAGAACTGTTTATCCTGGAGAAGAGAAGGACTGAGGGATCTTATCAGTGTACACAAATACCTGACTTGGAGGGAGTAAAGACAACTGAGAGGGGTTCTCCTCACTGAAGCCCAGTGACAGGACCAAAGGCAGAGGACACAAACTGAAACACAAGTGGTTCCCTCTGAACATCAGGAAACACTTCTGGACTGCAAGGCTGATTGAACACTGGAAAACATTTGCCCACAGAAGTTACAGAGTCTCCACCCTTGGAAATATTTAAAGCTAAAACTGGACGCAGCCCTGAGCAACCTGCTGTAGTAAACCCTGCTCTGAGCAGGGAGGTTGGACTTGATGCCCTCCTGAGGTCCCTTTGTATGAATCCATGATTTTATGAAAATTTCTACCTTGTAACATCTGCTATTGGCTAACACTCCTCACCAAAATTTGAGTAATCAAGCTCTGACTATATTTCCAGCACTGTTAAGTAACTGCCACGTTCAAGCAACACAGCAGTGTGACAAATTTTATACTGACATTTTATCTGTGCTACGAACCAGTACACTCGCAGTAAAAGCCAGAAACCCCAGAGAAAGATGCTTTATTCCCTAGGCAGTTTACTTCAGTATACATATTGAAATGAGAATAATACTTTCAAAACTAACACATACTCAAAAGATTAACCATTCACCTAATCATGTGAAAATTATTTAAGAGACCCCCATCTTTCAAACTATAGAATAATATAATTTACTAAAACCTATTTTGGAAGAATAAGCGCAGAAATCCTGCCCCACTGCCTGAAGTCTTCAACATGTGGCAAACATGTGGTTCTGGAAAAATGAAAGGATCGGAAGAAAGAGGAAAAAGAAAGTGAAAAAGCAAAATTAAAAGCAAAACCTCCAACCTTTCCCCTGCCTGTGTTCAAACACTTGCATTATCATAAAAGGGCTGGTGCACCTCTCCTATGAAGACAGGCTGAAAGAGCTGGGCTTTTTCAGCCTGGAGAAGGCTCAGGAGAGGCTTTTGAGTACCTAAAGGGGGCCTACAAGAAATTTGAAGAGGGACTTTTTACAGGGTCATGTAGCGACAGGACAAGGGAAAACGGCTTTAAACTGAAAGATGGGAGTTTTGGGTTAGGTGCAAGGAAGAAATTCTTTACCACGAGGGTGGTGAGACACTGGGACAAGTTAACCTGAGAATTTGTGGTGGCCCCAACCCCGGAAGTATTAAAGGCCAGGTTGGATGGAGCTCTGAGCAACCTGGGCTAGTGGGAGATGTCCCTCCCCACCAGGGGGGGGTGGAGCTAAATGATCATTCTATGATTCTATGAGTGATATAAGCTTTTAATATAAGTTTCACAAAAGATTCAATAATATTGTTGATGACAAAAAAAAGTATTTTCTCCCAAACACAGAATTTTAGGTCGTCACGTAAGTTTCAGTATTTGTATATAAAAACATCTGACTTCAAAGCAAGAGAGTTTCATAATTCTTATTTTAAAATTACTTGTTATCATTCTAGAAAATTACTGAATTACATTCACATATTATGTCTCTATCAACAGCCTAAATATATTTTTCTTTAGCAATATGACTAGTAAGATATTAGAAGCTCTTATTATAAAAAGTGGTTTTTGCTGAAGGAAGGAAAGGTAATTTGAAAACCAGCTGCACTTACTTTAGAGAATCCATAGCTGCTTCATCGATACCTATCACACGAAGGGTGAAAACTGGGTTCTGTTTAACACTTTCTGGAAGGTTATGATCAGCACTTTGGAAAGTCAGGTTAGCTCCCTGTTGGTAAAGCATACAATGGTTTATAGAAAGATTGTGTATTTTATAAAATATATTCTGCAAGACTTCCAAGCGATTGTTAAAAGCCTTGGTATGAAATGATGAAAAGGTGTAGCTAAGGTCAGTTAACCTTTTTAAAAGAGCTTTTCTAATATTAAATAAAAACAGCTGCAGGCTCCAAGATGACACATTATTCTCTAGGTACCAGTTTGTCTAGCAAGAGGGCCTACTGTTGGCTAATCTACAGATGAGAAACAGGAAACGACAGATACCTCCGCCAGGCTCTACTTTTCAATTTTTAGTTTGCCTTTCATCCTTATGAGATCTTCCTGGACCACAGAAGAGAGCCACAGAAGGTGCCACATTGATTCCATGAGAGTGAAATTCTCTCAGACTAGCAGAAACCCTCTACAGATACTTTCAATAGCTTAAAATCATATTTGAGATAAACAATTGAAAAGTAGCCTTCCCAAAATTCAAATAATTGCTGCAATTCTTAATTATACAGTTCTTCTTTAAAATTGTTGCATTTCACTATAGATATTGAACAAAAATACATTATCAGCAGAATTCTATTACCCAATAAAGCCTGAGTATTAAAAATTCCTCTTCTCTCTTGAGGACAGAGGATACACCTCACACATTCTGTGAAGTTAACGATGCATTTTGGTTTGGAAGAAGAGCAAAGGAGAGATAAAGAAAAGCAACAAACTAAATGCAAAAACTGCCAAGAAGACTCAAAAAAAAACCAACCCACCAAACAATAGCTGTAACTAATATCCATTCCCCAAAACTTATAAACTGGGAAGGAAACAGAGACACTGTTATTGTGCAAATGTCTCAACCATTTCCACTTTGAGAGACATTTGGGTATCTTAATGTCAGCCTAGAAACCCAATTTGCAGATATGGAGATTGAGAGGTATAACATCATCCCAAAGAGCGATCAAACTAAGTCACAATACATTTTCTTGATGCCTTTAAGACACAGCTTTATTCAGAACCTGCACATTTCCATCTGTAGGTTGCACAGATACACATGACAATAAATAAAATTAAAAAAAAACCAAAACCTAAAAACTTTAAAAAATAGCTTCAACCTCCATACCATAAAGAAAGTAATCTATCACATCTTGGAAACTCTTACATCATAGTCACATGTAAACAGTCAGGCTTAGGCAGCTCATAAGTCAAAACACTCTAAAAAGTAATACTTTCTTCTTTTACTTTCAATGCTTCATTCAAAAATGGTTTTTGTACTTAACTTACAATTTGCAGGAGAATGTGAGGAACTCAGTGGAAACACTCTGTACTGGAGAAATTGCTCAAGTACTTATAAATTAGGAGCACTTAACCCACTACAGAAGTACATCACTACAGAAGATGCAGTATGATTTGTACTCAGTCATTAGACTAGAAGGTAGATGAAGTTTACCACTGTTTGAAAAGCTTTCTCTAAACAGCTGGTGCTAAACATTCTCAAAGTTTAGGTTAAAAACAACCTTCAATTTCCTCATGATTAAAAAATATTTAATCATTGCCTCGTGTCAGAAATGCCAGCAGACCTTCAAATGATTACTCATTTTTAACGAGTACTTTGGTCTACATCTTCAAAACTCTCCTTCCCGAGATGTCTCTTTTTCCCCTCTACAAAAGGTCTCCACTGTCTGCAGTCTTGTACCCTCTAGTGGGAAAATTGCAAACTACAGCTTAAAATAAAAACACAAAAGTCTAAAATATGGGACAGCAAAACAACCCAGAACCCTGAAAATCCCTAATTTGAAAATGTAATTGAGGGGAAACACTTTAGGTCTTCCCTGAAACCAGATCACAATTTTCAACTCGAATATCTAAATATTACTCACAAATCACTAAGTTGCCTTACATGCAGCGAACACTTACAATATAGAAGTCACTAAGATCATAAGCTTTTTCCTTCTTTTGTCCACGCTGATGTTGATAAACTCCCTTCTGAATGAAAGGCAAGGCATTTGTTCTGTGAAATAATTCAAAACTGCTATTAAAACAAAAATTTAGGAAAATGTTTCCTACAGCCTATAAAAATAATAAATAAAACTAATTCATCCTACCTATTTTTTCCAAACTGACGAAATTCATACACAGTAAGGGATCCATCACATGCAAAAAAAAATCCAATCAATTCTCTACAAGCATCACGACCATTTCTAGAAGGAAAATTGAAAAGCACCTTTATGTTTTTGCATCTATATAAATACAATTTAACCCAAATAAAAGCAACATTTGTTTTGAAATACTAATTTAATTCCCAATATAGCATATTGCAAAATCTTTTTCTTTGACAGAGGTATTGGGCTATTTCCACCCACCATGGACTTCAACTTCTGGATTTGGAGACATGTTTTAATGCAATATTCCATTCTCTACAACTTTAAAAATGCGTTTCAAGGCTTCAGGTTTTAGTATACCAATGTAATTTTCATTTTTCAACTAAAGGATTACTTACACCAGGACTACTGCATTTACTGTGGCATATGAAGCTATGTGGCTGAAACCCCAGCTATGTCTAACAGCTATACAGCTCACTTCTTCAGAAAAATGCCACTTTCAGAGATGAAGAATTTTTATGCCAATGCTAGTCAGTTCAGAGCACTTTCAAAGATGTCCTAAACCTGAAAGTTTCATACATAAGGAGCTACAAACAAGACACAAAGCCATCCTTTCCATTCACATCAGTTGCCATGTACACAAGGCTATGCCCTGGTTTTGGCTGCAATTGAGCTAATTTTCTTCCTAGTAGCTTGTATGACTAATTTAATTTTCTTCTTAGTGCTGTGGTTTGGCTTTGGTCTGAGAACAGTGCTGATAACATACCGCTGTTTTAGTTGTTGCTAAGTAGTCCTTACTCTGATCAAGGACTTTTCAGTGTCTCATACTCCGCCAGTGAGGAGGGGCACAAGAAGCTAGGAGGGAGCAGAGACAGGACACCTACCCAAACTACTCAAAGGGGTATTCCATACCACAGCACATCATGCCCAGTACATAAACTGGGGGGAGAATAATCCAGAAAGGCAGACTGCTGCTTGGGTAGGGCTAGGTAGGTGGATGGTGAGCAATTGTACTGCGTATCACTTGTGTTTGTTGTTTCTTCCCTTGCCTTTTTAGTTTTATATTCTCTCCCCTTGTTACTTCCGTTACCACTAGTAGTTTTGTATTATGCTTTAGCTACTGGACTGTTTTATCTCAACCCATGGGATTTGCATTCTTTCAATTCTCCTCCTTATCTCTGCCTGGGGCAGGGGCAGGGAAAGGGGGGCTGAGGGAGCTGATGTGTGCTGCTGAGTTACCAGTTGGGCTTAAACCATGACAGGCTAAAATAATTTTTCATCAACTAAGGTGCAACAGCTAAGAGCACTATTTTAAACAGCCCCTGTGCTAACTGTCCTACATGGAGCTATGGATATGATGGTAACGTAACATTACTTATGCATGTCGGTATTTTACAATGGGACTGTAAAGCCACTATGTACCACCCATGTCAAAATTTACATTATACACTTATACATATATATACACACACCCACACAGCACATACTTTTTTCTAAGCATAGATAACAGAAACATTTGGTGCAATTGATTAGTTCAGGAGAGTAAAGATCATCATTCATAAAATCATAGAATTGAAAAGCTTCACAGAATTTGTGATTACCTCGATATAATCCTACTATCAAAGCGTAACTTGTTAGAGAGCATGTTTTCAGTTAATCCTGATTTGGTCCGTACTCTGTCAAAATAACGTAGCATGTTAATGATACCTATGTGCTCACAGAGAAACCTTACATAAAAAGCAACTGTTTCAAAACAGCAAAAAATGTGAAATGCAGTATCCTTGGCAACTGGCTGAGATGATCTTGCATAGTTGAATTAGAAAGCAATTCAGACTTGTAATGTGGAAGGTGTTCTGTAATTATATATTATGAGCACATTCACAGAACACACAGATATGAAAGGGGTATTTTGATTACACACATTTATATAAAGAATTAAACATTTGCCACCCAGCATACTTCCATGAATCAATGCTGGTTTGCACAAATAGCCAGGCTGGGCTACTTTACCCACCTAGATATGTTATACTGGACATGTAACTACTTCAAGACATGGAGATTTGTCCATGTGATGGATGGAAGAGATTGAGACTGGGTTTGTTGTCCTCTCTTTTTTTTTTAAGAATACAAGGATGCCGTTTATTGAGAAAGATTTCAGAGCAGGATGTTAAAATGTACAAAGCAGAGGTGTTTGCCTGCGTGTTGAGACGGATTAACACAACAAAACTCAACACCTGCAGATTCCCTTTATCTTAACTATCACAGTGTTTTCTCAGATTTTCCTTAAGCCCTTGGAGTTACTGTTTCAATGCTCATAGGCCAAGAATGACATTTAAACGTCAATATAGTTAATTACTGCAGCAAAAATCAGAACATGAAAGACAAGTGTGACTATACTTCAAAGATCTACATTAGCATTTAAGAATGCATATTTATGCAATTTTATGCACCTCAGAAAAGGAATCTCTAAAAGGATATGACAAGATTGCAAGCATTCAACAGCTCAGAAAAGGCTAGCAAAACCCTGTGATGAACAATACCAACAGAAGCTTAAGAATGTTCTCTCAGGTTTTATAAATTCTGTGAATACACAGAGAATCCACATAAAAAGGTCCCACTAGGCAATTACAAGCATGGAGAGGTTACAAAAAAGGCCTCACATGGAGCTGGTGATCCAAGCCAGAAATATAATACCTGGAAAAGCAAACAGAATTTTCAGAGCCCAAACTAGTAAAAAATACAGCAGGAAATGTATTTTGCTAAAGAAAACTTACTTTGTTTCATGCAGTGTTCTCTTTCTGAGACGCATCGGCGCTGTCCCAAGTCGAAGAAGTCCTTGAGCTTCCTTGTAAACATCAGCAGGTATGGACTGCTCTGGATCACTTATGACAGCTCTGACCAGAAAAAGCAGGGAGAAGCCTCTGACTATTAGTAAGTCTGAATTTCAGATCTTTCATATTCTTACTCAAGAAAGCAAAAAAAAACCACAAAACCAAAACACAAGCATAACACAGCAATAAAATCTTGGGAGTTATCCATTAACCTTGCATAAATTTGTGGGCTTATTTTTTTGTTTTTACCAATTCTGAGGTCTATTGCTCTAAATCAATTATATGCAGTATATGTATATGTAGTAACTTATAGTACAGTATATATATACTTGTATATTGTATGTAGTAACTTCACAAGGGTATATGTGTTATTTAAAGTACATTTTAGACATGTATATAGAAAACCAAATCTTGGGGATACAGAAGGCATTTTTTTCCTCACTTCCACTATTTCTGTAAATATTCCACCAGTGACATTCTTTATCCATGTCTCCCTCCAAGATCAGTGACAGCAGATTTTGTCTGGCAGCAGATTACTAGAACTGGCCAGTGACATCATCCTACAAAAACACTGACACTTGCTCGCACAAAGTCCTGCCCGCAGGATCTCAAACTCCCACTAAGCAGAAAACAGATTCATTGGTTTCTGAGTATTTTGATATTCTCTGTACAGTTTAATAAGTTAACAGAAGAAGACATCCTTTAAAAAGAAATTAGGTTCTTACATTTCTTTATTGAAATAGTTCATAGTCAGAAGGAAACAGCAATTTCGCACTGCTAATACAGCTTTAGAAACTTGCTCTCTGATCCATGAAGATCCATCTCTGTACACATTAGTTACACTGATTTAACTGTGACATTGGCTCTACTAAAAAAAAAATAATGGAAAAAAAATCAAAACACCTTTGTGTTTCCTTTAATAGATTTTTTTCATGCAACAGTTTTGAACTAATCTTCTCCGATTAACATCCTGCTCTCTGGTATCAATTTGTTTGGCAGTACTGGCACAGTTATATTTGGAACATAAACAGAAAGCTTTCTTAAATTAAAAGATCATCCTGATGCAGCTGCAGCACTCCTGAATATTCTTTTGACATTGACAGCAGAAGGGTTCAGAATAGGAGAAAGAATGCACTGGAAAAAGTAAGTCAAAGCAACTAAATGAGGTTAAGCACAGAATGAACATCCATGACCCCAGATGCACAAACTGGCATGTTTAATCCAACATTAGAAGAACTGAAGCACTTCAACACAACCAGCTCATTTGTAAGATAATCCTGGTAATCATCTAATTCAAACCAACTGCTTTATCTATACCTTTGTAGAGATATGGGACAAGCATTTATTTGAAAGTTGGGAAGTTCTGCACTGAACATTTCCATATTTTAAAACCTACTATATTGTCACATGGAATTTAGCGTTGTGTTTCATGACAACCTTGTTTCTTTAGGCAGTTTTCTTCAAATCTCAGCTTTTAAGTAGTGTAAAAAAAACCATTAACAGACTTTTAAACAGTATAGGTCATTTAAACTACAGTTGAAATGGTAATGAAAAAATAAAATGGTGAAGTGCAGCAATATTTCAACTTTGAAGTCTTAAGATCTGATGGGCTATAACACCACTACAGATGACTACAGAGATTGTAAACTAAGCACAGGATGCAACATACTGTAGACCTACCTACATATATTTTTTATCAAGGGTAAGGTAACATGAAACTGTACATGAAACTAGCTTGCACCATCCTATATTCTGTAATCAGACAACTTGGATAAAACCCTGAATTGCAAAAGCATGCTTAAAAATGAGCACAACTTTATGGGAATAATAATAATAGAATTATAGAACAGTTAGGGTTGGAAAGGACCTTAAGATCATCTAGTTCCAACCCCCCCTAACACGGGCAGGGACACCTCCCACTAAACCATAACACCCAAGGCCCTGTCCAACCTGGCCTTGAACACTGCCAGCAATGGAGCATTCACAACTTCCCTGGGCAACCCATTCCAGTGCCTCATCACCCTTACAGTAAAGAATTTCTT
>JAOEHY010010122.1:0-36914 GCA_025447955.1 Psilopsiagon aurifrons
GGCCACGACCGCGCCCCGCCGGCCCCCCTTCCCCCGCGGCGGTTCCACGGGTGCGCAGCATCTGCCGGTCTTGTCGCCTGTGTGCCGAAGCTGGGTTTCGGGCCGTGAGAGGTTTGGCCGGGTTTAGCAGCGGGGGTTCTCCCCAGCCAGGTGTCACCTGCAACAGCCGCTCTTCCACCTCCATCCAGGGATCCAGCCTGGAAATTCGTCTAGGAGGACAGAGGCACTTGTCCCGCAGGAGGTGGCAAGTTGGATGCAGTTGCAGATAGACCTGGAAGCCACTCTTTCCTCCCGACATTTGGTCCACAATGTGTAAAAAAAAAATAAAAATCAATAAATCAAGTGCATTGCTCTACTTGAAAAATATGTATAAAACCAGGAACTGGTGGTAATGGCTCCAGTCCTACTCAAATATCTTCATGGCACATTTTTGTCAGTAAGCTGCCCTAAGGCAGGCTCTTGATACCATTCCTCACATGGAAGAGACCACGTGTGTGGCTTGTTAGCATTATTCCACTTTATGAGCCTGGGAATGACTTGTTTGCTTGTTTGCTCTTGTTTTTATTTGGCCTAAAATGAATTATTCACAAGTTTCTTTTTCACAAAATTTGTTTTGAAGTTTACCTACACTGAGTAGTGGCCAAAAATCAAAGCCTTCATTCAAAAATTCTGAGTTCATACTCTTCTGTTTATACATACACAAACACACACGTCTCCCCGGCCAGAACAGTTAGATGAATACACAAGGTTAAAATAGCTCAGTCTGACCCTGGTAGGATTCCCTGTTTATAGAAAGCTTTTCTCCAAAACATTCAACTGCAATACTTTTAAACAAGATTCAATTTCCTGCAGGCATAGTTAGTTTTTTTTCTCTTTTTTTCCCCTTTATATCTTTTTTCTCTTTTCTCAAATTTTGAGCATAGAGATTTTAAGGTAGCTATGTACTCCTTTAATAGCACTCTGGTCATTTTCTTTTCCTGTTGCATTCTGTATGTCTACCTAAATGGATTCTATCTTAAGTGTTAACATTTGCAGCCACTCAGAAGTCTCCACAAGGGTACAATACACATGCAGCATATGCTTGGATATACTAAATGCACTGGCTTCAGCGTGATTTCTTCAGGGAAACAGAAAATCTGAGTGCTGATTGCTGTCTACAGATCTCTGGTCGATCCCTGCTCTATGAACTTCAGGAATCTTTTTCCCCTTGTTTCCTACTGCAGCAACAAGCCTCAGGGCAGAACATTATCCGGACAGCAAGGAGCTGGGGGCCATCGGTTGGCAATAACAAGTACCACCTCCTGAAGTCCTCTGGTCCTGGACACGCGCCTGGTCCTGACCAGAAGGTTTTTACCATGAGCATACAGCTAGGCTGCGTCCAGGCATTCCGCCGGCAGCCCTGTCTTCTGGCACCTGGCCTCCTTTCTGGGTTGGACGAGTGACTGCTCTCTACCCTCGCAGATCCTGTCAGGGAATCTGTGCTGCTTGCTGCAGAGGATTGTGAAATATATTTCTTGTTTTAGGGAAGATGTTTAGCACCATTCTGTCTGAGGTGAAATGCTTTCAGATGCAATGGCAATGAGGCTAGTTTATATATATATATGTGTATGTATGTAATAAGCAATCTAACACCCTCCTACATTTAATAACAGTAAAAAGCCTGTAAAATCACAAGTTCAATACCAACTACTTGTTTTTAGGTCAAAATCCACTATTAGTCTTTAACACAGAACAAGACCAAAATAGAAAACTATTTATCATCTACTATGCTAATGCAATACATTGAGGTGGGAGTACGTTAGTGATCATTGTACACTGCAGTTGCAAGAGATTTATAGATGCACAAACACAGATACCACAATTTCCACAGGACGCCAGTGCTCTGATACTCAGTTAGCACACATTCCTTATTATCAGATGCTGACACCATTCCTATCAGATGCCTTAGGGCTCAATACAGTGGCATGGTACATCACATCAAAGAGCAAAACAGGACCATTATCAGGCAGATGTTTGACATGATGCATCCTGTCAGTTAGCTAGTGGCACAGAGCCATTGCTCAAAAGGATTTTGATCTGATACAGTGTGCCAATGCTGTTGCACAAAACTAGCATGTTCCAAAAATAGAGACAAATTCACCTCTGGCACAAGTAGAAGTGACTGCAGTGACTTCATTAGATTTGCATCTGCTTATGTCAACAGTGAGTTTGGCCTGTAATATGGAATCTATAAAAGAGTGGTAAGTGGCAGAATTTTCAGCATTTCGTATTTGTTATATTGCTTTCTATTCCCAGCATTCAAGCCTCATGAAGCAGTTGGGGTAAAACCACCACCTTTCTCAACTCTTTCCCTCTATCCCAACCCTTTCCCTCTACCCTATGAAGCGGCAGCATCATTTATAGCAGCATAACAATACCTCAGCATACATGGAGGGTCACTCTTTTCAGAAGCATGAGAAGTTGTAAATTTGGGGATTTCACAAGGAATAGGAATTTACAAAAAAGGAAGAGAGAGGGTCTTCTCTTTCTGCCTCCATACTATTTCACAACAGTAGCTTCAAGCACTAGGTGCCCAAGAACAGCAGCAAACTGTAATTTTTCAGTGGCAATTAGAACAGTAAAAGAACGGCATGAAAGAGCAGCCAGGGTGAAATGTGAGATCTGATAAGATTTGGAGATTTCTTAAAAGGCACTGTAATTTATTATTGCCCCTTTTCATCACTCTGGAATGAAAAGCACATCTTGCTAATGCAGATGAATCACACTGACAAAAGGAGAGGAGGGGAACAGGCTGAGTTATGGCTGGTGCAAGATCTTTACAGAAAGAAACCCCAGCTTTCTGCCAGAATCTGTTTCTTTAATGAAGGAAAGAATCAAATGGCTGTATATTGAAAGTTCACTCATCTTTGCTGTGTATCATAGCTTCTTAAAACCATGAGGCTACATTGTTTCTTGGACTAGCTGAACTTCAGCAATACTAAAGGCAACCACAGGAAATAAAGACCAGAAAAATCTCATGAAGCACTAGGTAAGCACCACAGCCAAACACAACTTGGTACAGCAGCCGTGTGGGTTCTAACAGCGAGGGAAATGTAATTTGCTTGGTAAGCTGTAATTCTGGAGGGAAGAGTGTAGCACCGTGAAGTTACACACATTAAAACGAACAAATCCTCTCCTTTACTTCCCCCCCTCCCCTTGTTTCACCCTCTGTTGGTATTCTATACGTATTTAAATCACTGAAAACCACACCCTAGCTAGCTGTGGCTAGTATTTACAGGAAAGCCCCTTGGCTTTGTTGTTACCATCCACTCAACAGCCAAAAATTTAACAGATTAGTTTTTCCTAAATGAGGAGACCAAATCTGAAGACACACATGGCATCCCAAGGAAATAAACACCAGACATTACCTCTGCCTTGCATATAAAGAAATAGGAAGGGAAAAAAGAATCTTTGTTCATGACTGGCTGGGAATTGTCTGATGAGACGGACCAAAAAAAAAAAAAAAATAATAATTTAAAAGTCAGTTTTGATGAGAGAGCATTTTATGGAGATGACTTAGTTTTGACAAACATCCTCTGAAGCAAATTAGGTTTCTGGTGGAGTTTGCCACACAAAATTCTACAGATGATGCTGGATAGCTTGATCTAGGGACTCAAGGGCTACTAGGCATGCTCATGTAAAGCTGTGGTACCTTCACCACTGTAATCTACACTTCCAGCTGAAAAGGTGTAGGTCCCAGAAGCATAGGAGGCAACAGGGAGCTTGAAACCTCCTAGGCTGAGCTCAGGCTCTCCCTATTTCCCCATGAAAACTGCATAAGATGGAGATAGGCACTCACTTTCATTCCCAGAGGAATGGAAATGCAGTCAGAACTGCCCCAAGCATTTGAGAAGAAGAATGAAAGTTCTTTCATTTCCAGAGGATGAAGTTTCTCTCTGTACATATTTCTATTGCTCCAATTTGAAACAATACAAAAAAAAAATAGAAGGATTGGGTGTTTGGGAAAAAAAGCAGCATTCCATTCACGCAATGCCATTTTCTTTCATACAGCACCTTGGAAATACAGGAAATATGCTTAACATTTCTCTTATACATATAGCAATTACACACTCATCGCCTAGGTTTTGACCCCTCTGGAATGAAAGGCATCAGCTCATGTGTGGCAAAGATATTGCCCTGAGTATTTAGGATTCAGAAAGCAATGAAATACAACAAACCACTGGCCAGAGTTACGATCATGAGAGGCATAGCAACCTCTCCATACAGTGTGAGGATCTGGACATCTCTCTAGTCATCTCCTTATTTTATAATATAAGCAAAGCTGCAGTGCTGATGACAGCAAATACCTTTCTTCCAGCCACTAGCAGATTTCACATCTCATGCCTGCAATCT
This sequence comes from Psilopsiagon aurifrons, assembly GCA_025447955.1. NCBI lineage: Eukaryota > Metazoa > Chordata > Aves > Psittaciformes > Psittacidae > Psilopsiagon > Psilopsiagon aurifrons. The sequence continues at coordinate 4,393 of JAOEHY010010122.1, forward strand.
TCAGCAAATAGATCAAAGGCTGTTATTCATTTTAATGCCTAAATGCATTATATTTATTCTTGTTAAAATATTTTCTGTTACCACAGAAAATGTTTTGCTCCCAAAGAAAAAAAGGCAATTGTGTCAAAAATCCAAATTCTTCCTTGAAATGCAAACATTTTTAATAGCTTAAATGGAAGATATGCACTGGAATCCCTGTGCACAATCTGACACTAAAATCTTCCATCTATATTGGAATTTTTCATCATGTCTTTTTCATAATATATTATTAAACATTTTTCATCTCAGCAGTTGAATTTTGGGGCCCTGTTGCATCTGAAAGGGAAGTGCAAAGCAGCTGGGCAGTAACTGTAAAAGGAGAAACAGAAAACTGATTTAAACCTTCAGATGCTGGATGGTGCCTTTCTCTTCCATCGTCTTCTTCATAGCAAAAAAGCACACTGTGGTGCTCCATCAGACTTCCAGCTGGTACACTAGCAGCAGCTGGGCCAATGAAGGGTAGCTTCAATGCTGTTTCCAGTTACCCTGAAGGTTTCTTTGGTACCAAACTGGCCACAGATTGAACACAGACTTACTCCCCGCTCCCTGTGCAAAAGTCTAGGGCTGCAGCAAAAGCAGTGAATATGAAGCAATGGAGGATGAAGTCCAGCAGCTTTTGGCAACTGAAAAGTCTGGGACAATATGGTCTGGTTGCTCTGCAGACTGGGGACCAGTAACTGCTTCCTGAGTGCTGGCACTTCGCTCTGAAATCAGTCTTGTTTGTCTTCATTATAGCTGCTTACAGAATATTATGGTGGTTCTTCAGTCTTTGATGTACCACCTGTAACTGCTGAATAGTATGCGTATGAATAGTTTTTGATGAATTAGCCAGAATACAATATAGAGTGTCTGCCAGTTTTAAGCAGCTGGGGGCAAGCTGACAATGTCTGTTCTGGCATGAAGCCCATAGCAAAACATTCGCCCAGCAGCACGTTTAGAATAAACCTGAACCAGCAAAGTGAGTTTGTAGTGAAGCATGCTGGTATCAGCTGACTGCAAGGGGCTTGATCCAGTCCAAAAAGCCCTAAGGTAGGGCTTGCACCATAACTCCTATTTAAAAAACCCTAAAAAATTCATCTCATCTCCTTGCTTATTATTGCTCCTCATGTCAGCACAAACAGGTGAGTCTGTAAGGTTAACAGGGTGGAGACACCAGTCCAAGCTAGGACTGACTCCATAAGATAACGGTCAGTTTTGTCTTAGATTCATTCTTAGTTTGAAAAAAACAAAACACAACCAATCCTACGATCTAACTTCCCTACAACCAAATGATGCCTAGATTTTCTGCAGCCATCCCTGCTGGCATAGCTGACTCCTCCATCCCACATCTTGCCTTCAGATATTGCAAATCGCAGGAGAATAGGGATGATTTGACACTCCTGCTTCACCCACAGACTTCTATCACAATCACACAACAAACATGCAAATCCATCTTTTCCAGGTAGGCTACTTCCGATGACTTCTCATCAAACAAAGTAATTGCAGTACTGCATCCAGTTGTGCTAAACTTCTTTTACTTGCTCCAGTTTTCCTTCTACTTGATCAAACTGCCTCCTGTAATAATTTAGCTAGTAACACTCCTTATGTTTTATGGGGTGTGATTAGTGACTAAAGGAACATTTGATGAATGCTTTTGTTAGCAGAAATGGGGCAATGCAAATCTTTTCTTTGGCTTAAATTACAGAAAGGATTTACTACAAGAAACACTGAGATGTTTCTAATACTACACACCAATTCACAACTCTAAATGCGTATGTTAAATGGAAGTGAAAAGTTGTTTTGCTGCTGCAACACACAAGTTCATAAATACCTTCAACAATTTAACAATTGCTTGGGTTTTGTTTTGCCCTTCTTTTTACTCCCTTTGCCAAGACTGTATATTAGAGTAGCAATGTAAGTTGCTCCTATACTAGATTGTTATTATCATCAGGACTGCCAACATTTCCTAGTTTCTTTTCATACTGCTCTTGTGATCTCTGCACCTCAGAGATCTCATCATAGGTGAAAACCTCACCATAGGTTTTCATCATCTTTTCTTTGGTCATTTAAAGAATGCATGTGTATGCTGAATGAAACGGCTTGAAGAATACTTCTAGAGAATTACCAGTCCTGGGTTCAACAGTGGCAGTCATTTTTCTCCTTCTTGGTAGCGGGTGCACTGCTGTGTTTTTGACTTTCAGCCTGGGAACAGCACTGATAACATCAGTGGTTTTAGCTGCTGCTTAGAAGGTTTAGTCAGACCAAGTACTATCTGACCCTCATGCTCTGCCAGGGAGGAGGGGAAGCCGGGAGGAAGCAGAGACAGGACACCTGACCCAAACTAGCCAAAGAAGTATTCCATACCACAGCACGTCATGCCCACTATATAAATTGTGGGCAGTTAGCCGGAAGGGTTAGATCACTGCTGGGGTCAGGCTGGATATTGGTCTTTGGGTGGTGAGCAGTTGTATTCTCTTCCCTTATCATTCTTATTATTGGTAGCAGCAGCAGTGGTTTGTGTTATACCTTAGTTACTGGACTGTCCTTATCTCAACCTGTGGGAGTTACATTCCTTTGATTCTCCTCCACATCCCTCGGGGAGCAGGGGGGGAAGGGAGCGAACAGCTGTGTAGTTTCTGAGTGACAGGCTGGGCTTAAACCACAACAACCAGTCTCTTGGTAAATAAAATGCAGCTATCAATAACACTTACCCAGCTCTTCTCGGTCGTCTACGGCATCGCTCCTTTCCCATTGCAAAACCAGAGCACTGTGTAAGTCAGAAAGCAAGCAGTTAATTCTTAGTGAATTGATATTTTGTATAGTAAATGTTTAAAATACTTATATATAAATGCACTATTCTCCACAATGACAGTGTGAGCTATCACAACTATTTATTTTACAATTGGAAATAGTAAATTAGGCTGTAGGCCTAATGACATGATTGTTCACTGCTCCATTGGCATCTCTGTGCTTAGAGTGTGATTGCCTTAACAGCAACAACAAAAGTTAAATGAGCAAACCAAGCATCCTGAATCTGTCTGGAAAAAGCAGTTCAAAGAGGGACTGTATTGCTTACAGTGATGACTCTTCACTTCCCTGAAAGCCAGAAGATGGTGTAAACACAATAGAATGGTTTTTGCTTGCACTAAAACTAAAGCAAACTGCTGAATAGAGATGATATTCCCCAAGTCAGAGATGAGAGCTGAAGATTAAGCTCCATCTTTTTCCCCCCATAATAGACTTTTCTCACCCGTTAAACAGCCTTTACCCCATATGCACAGAAGCATTATCCTTAGCACCTAGAAAAAATATTGTGCTTCTGTCTTAAAAGTACATACATAGTGCAATGCATTTCATTTTTTTTGGAGGAGGTGGGTCCAACACAATAGTACTTGGTGTTTTATTTCATTATTATTAGCTTTCTAAATAAATAAATGAAAATTTTAATGCTTTCTTCTAAGCTAATCTTTCATTTTCCAAAGTGAGACAGAGAATTGTCACCTCTGGCAAGGTACACTTGAAACAAAGAAACGAGACAAGCTAAGAGTTATAATTACCACAGCTCAGTATGAATAAACCCCTTAACTCTCCAAATGGACCAGTGCCTCAGTTTGCATGAGCACCATGAGTTTTGGTGAGGGCTTGAGGCTTTGGTTATTCATTTTTTTTTTTTAAGTTTGCAGCAATATATTAGTGAGAAAGGAAGTAGTTAACAACTCTAATACTAAACCAGGGCACTTGAATGGCACAATGCAGTTTATTTCAGAGGTATCTTTACAATTTTAGCAAAGCATACTGGAGAACTTCTTTGCAGAAATACAGTCTCAAAGCCATTAATTTCGTGAAGCACCAATTGCTTCCAAATAAGAGAAGGCTGCAAAACCAGGAAATGAACCATGCTCTTTTTCTGTAAGCAGCTTATTCTTCACAAGCCTCTCTCAGAGGTATTAAACACCAACATTGTTGATTGCCATTGCTGTCACATCCCAGCCCAAAGGAGCAAGCAGCAAAAAGAAGTTGCTCACCTGTTCTTGAAACTCTTGCAGAGAAACCCCAAGCAAAATGAGCAGGATACACAGGCAATGATGGAGAAACCTTTCCTCCCCTGGGCCAAGGAGCACAGCAACACCCTTCAATGACAGCATTTTCCTTGGAAGGAGAATAGAAGTCTGTTTGTCTCCTCTGTCCTTACACCTAAGCCCTGGGGTCCAAGTCTGCTGCCATAACTCTAAGTTAGATCTAGTGAAGTCCTTTCACTCTGACTAAAGGCAACTATTTCTTCAACCAACAGCATCTGCATATTCCCAATCAGGGAACACTTTAATAAGCAGCAACATCTGAGAAAGGTGGGCTGCAGAGTCCTAATTAAACAGCAACTGACATATTGCTTTTCAAACTAAACATCCAACTGGGATGCTCAATCTAGCACACATGGTTTGTAAACAACTGAACAGAGCACTCCATAGAGAAGCCCTATGTACCTCTACCATGAAACACTGCAGAGGCTCCCCTTGCCCTTGTAACAAATGATCTAATGATTCTCAGGAGGAGGAAACAAGGCTAATTTGTAGCTCTCTTCAAGAGGCTAACACAGTTAAGCAAGACTTCTTAATTGTGTGCTCTTTACTATTTAATGTATAAGGAAGTTAAAAATATCCTTAGGACCAGCTCCCAGACAGGTACTTTGGTATCTAAGCAGGCATCTAGGCAGAATTCAGCTGCAATTACAGTGATACTAAAAACCTCTGCTCAGCTGCTGCTCAACTCTGAAGGCTCTTAAACCTAAGTATTCCCATTTTAAAGTTCTCCAGGTGCCTAGCATTCAGCTTCTGCATGTGCCAAGAAACACTTCATTCCTGGCAGTGCCAAGGAAGCTTGTGCTAGCCCAGTGCTGAGACTCTGGAGAGCCAGGAGAAACTTGACAGGTTTCAGCCATGAAGAATGTTTTTTTTTCTGGTGGACAGAAGCATCCAAGTCCTACCTTCGCCTCTTGAATGGGTTATAAATAAAATCAGCCTAACTATAAATTATAATGTGGTAAGCAAACAGGTTCACTCAAAGACATGTCATGGACCCAGCAGTTACACGATAGGAAGCAATAAAGCAGAGAGGCAGTCCTGACATTCTCAGAAAAACTCAGAGCTGAAAACAATGAAGGACAAATGAGCCAGGCATCTCACCCACAGCAAGACACAAAACAGAATTTTTAGACCCCTACATCTTCTCCCTTCAGACCAAAGTAGGAAAATTAACCCTTTAAATGGGTTGGACCCAAGTCAGGCCAACATTTGAAACTCATGAGCTGCAGCATCTGAAAGCAGAGAGGCAGCAGCTGTAGCCTTGCCCCACTTAGACTCCTGACAGGAACATAGGAGAGACAGGGATGAGGACAAGAGTGTTTTGTCTCCTCTACTTGCACATCCTATCAGTGGTTTTATACATAGATCATCTGAAAAATCTTGCTTTCCAAAAGAATGGCATTTGCACCATGCAATTTAGATAGCACCATCTTGAAAAGAGGTTATTGTTCCCTTTAGCTGCATATGATCTTACTCTCATTGGTACCTGCTTGAGAGGGATGGGGCCCTCTCAGGAGAGCATTTGGGACTATGTTTCGCATACAACATCTAGTAAAATTTATTGCCATATTTCATTAGTTTGCTGTAAATTCAGGTAGTGCACTATTGGAACAATGAGACTGACTCGACTTGATAAATACAGATTCAGAAGAAGAAAGGCTTATGTAAGAGCCTATAAAAACAAGATGGTTCAGAAACCAGGCAGCTGCTCTATTCTTCATTCCCTCCATTGTGCCTCAGGATGGACAGGCTTCAGACTGCCAGACCTTTTACAGGCGTTATTGCTTTTTGTAAAGTTTGGGCATAACAGTGAGAATGGCAAAGATGAAATGGCAGTGCTGGCTTTTCTTTTTATCTTCTAACATTTTAAACCACTTCATGGGACATTGCACTTATCGGAGATTTGATTACTTTTAAAATTAATGTTCTGTAAAACAAAAAACTTTTAAAAATGTCCCTTAGATATATTGCAATATTTATAAAGGGAATTGCTCTTTTCTCAGAATATTTAACCTTAGCAGAGATATTCTCCTTGTTCTGAGTAGCATCTATATAGCAAAACAGTATCAGAATAAGTCTTGAGGTCCAGGAGTAGTTTTGATCTAACTTGCTGTCATGGTTATTGCCTAGAGATCACTCCAGCTCACTGGAAAGGCTGCCTAATGCTCCACACTGTAAACTAGTTGGAAGCAAAGTCTGTTTGACATGAGGTTTCTGCCTCTTCCCACAGTGAGGGTAATGCTCCCAGAGCTCTAGCGCAAAGGTGACACAAATCTCTACAGAAGACAGAACTTTTTTCTGCAGAAAAACAAGGGGGACAGCCTCCCCCCAGAATCCTTGCAAACTTCAATATTGTTTCCATCAGATATAAGGAATTGCTTTCTCTAAAGCATACACAGTAACCTTTATAGCAGTTTTAGTTACCAAACCAACTCTTTCCCTTTACACCTGCATCTCTCTTACGAGAATGTGAATATTACCATGCACAATTAGAAGGTGCTCAGAAAAAACAGTAGTTTTTTCTCTTACTATATATAGGAATAGAACTGGTGTTTTATCAGCATTATTAACGGCAGTATTAACAGCAGTAACTAACATTCTTGACATGCAAAAGAGAATAAAGTTGTTACATTCCTTCATGGTTTTTCCTCTCAAAAAAAGTATGCTGAATGCACATAATGAATTTTAAGTTAGTCAAATCAGAAAGTTAAGCCATTGCATATAGTTAAGCACCGACACACCCCAACACATCAGTTACCAATTGTCTCACTATTTGTTATGCTTTTGAATTGTCCAGATGACACCTTGGGTAGGGTTTTGTTGACTTTCTCTGTTTCAAGCAGCCTTAAAAGGCTGTTATAATTAAAACTGGTTGAGAATGCTCAAGTGTTTTTCATACAGAATTGCTGAGCTGTAACCTTGAAGCTTCTTGCTAGGGGTATTCCATTTGAGTGGAACTTCTCTGCTGTAACAAGCATATAAAAAGCATCACAAGAAGAAAACATCAAACTGAAAACATCAATTTTTAATTTTTTTTTTTTTTTTTTTTAAGTCAACAGTCAGGAATGCTGCCCTACTCATTCTGCAAAGCATTAGGGACAACAAAGCTCACTGAGTAATTTATTAGCCTGATACAGGCATGTGAAGGAGAAAAGGAGCTTGCATAGCAGGACCCTCAGTGTTCAGAGTCCATCAAAGCAAGACCTGTAAGCACTTTCTAGTTACACTGTAGATACAGCCTTTCTGTCAAACAGCTGAAGAAAATGGTCACTGTATTGGCTGGGATTCAGAGATATCTCTATGAGTTACTCGCTTCACTTAGCACAAGTAAAGAGAGGCTCCAGGGAAAGTAGATGACTGCAGCATATAGGCACCAACAGTGCTACCCTTCCATGTTGTGAGAGGGAAGCATATGAAACTCAGCAGGGTTACCATTTCTGGCTGTTCAACACTTTGGTTTGGTGCTACCAAACACTTTACTTTTGAATAATTTTGATTAGATGGTCTCAAAAATCACAAGACATTTTCAAAAGGGTTTTTTGATTTGTTTCTTGTTCTCTGACTATGATTACTTCAATGGGCTATGGTAGTCAAGATTTTGAGGGGCTTGGGATACCATCAGTTATATTTTGGAAATAAAATTTATATGAAAACTTGTTTGTTAATCATGTTAATTCAAGATTTTACCTTTCTGCTTCACATGGTTCCTATTCTTAAACACAGTTCAGGTACACTGTGATATTACATACGGTAGTTATACATATCCTAGTCAGCAAGATCTAAAGCACACAAGTAAGAGGATTCATTTGAGTGTCCCAGGAGTCTTCCTGGTATAATGTCTGCTGAAGCAAACAGAGAGGGATTGCAGAACTGCACCTTTAATTCATAGAATCATAGAATAGTTAGTGTTGGAAAGGACCTTAAGACCATCTAGTTCCAACCCCCCTGCCATGGGCAGGGACACGTCCCAATAAACCATGCCATCGAAGGCTCTGTCCAACCTGGGCTTCAACACTGTCAGTGATGGAGCATTCACTTATAAGGTTTAGATCTCTGAGACGCTGATCAATCAATCATTCTTCTCCAAAACCTCTGCTTGTTCTCTTGTGACAAATTTATCAGTATGGCCCCAAATAAAGTCCTAATTTTGAACTTGAAGGAAATGCCATGAGCCCCACCAGGATGTAGGTAAGAATCTGAAAAAGATCCCCAAAATACTAATAGACAAAACCAAAAGTAAGAATCTCTCCCCATCAAAAACGATAGGCTTCTAAACAAATATATAATTTGCAACTAAACTAATCTTTACAAAACGTGTCACGATTACACATACAGGCAATGACAACGCACCTTTCCAGAAGCCGTTGGGTTTTGCTGCTGTAATACCGAGTTGTGTCCGCTAGATGGACGTAATTTTCAAGAAGTTGGAAGGTTCAGGTCTGCACAGGCTCCGGGGCCCTCATACGGTGCATTTTCTTTTCTGTTTAAAGCTTAACAGAGACTTGAGTAACAGTATCTGCATATAAACATCTCCACTAATGAACTGATATGTCTATTGCCACATTGCCATTGCCTCAGCAAATACAAACATTGACTGGGACTGTTCCTGTAGGGTTGCCCATGAGGTAGAAAATGTTGGTTATTTTCTCCATTTTAATAACCCAATTATAAAAAGGTAATAATTTAGTCTATTTCAATCAAAACTCATGAGTCAGTGTGCCCCTGAAATAATAACTTAAAATCAACTTTAAAGCAAGTGACTTTAGGAATGATTTCTTGTTAGAATTTAGGCTTCTGAGCTGTGGGATTTATTTGGTTCGGATTGTTTGGAAAACACCATTCTGGTGTTTTCTCCATAATCATGAGAGCAAAATTTGGTTTAAATTTTAAATGCAAGGTGAGGAATGTAAAAAATAATAATCACATGATTCAAAGAACCCAGCAAATATTTTGTGGTTTGCAATGAGACTAACAAGTTTTGGCAAAACTGGATGAAACAAATACCCTTCTCTTGCTGTTTTAGGCTCATACTTGGCATTATACATTCAGGCACTTTGGTAAACACATGCAAACATGAACACATCTTTCCTTGAAAACATACGTATTTTTAAACTAAGACTTGAGCTGCAAAAGCCACTTTGGAATAACCTGTAAAATAAGCCTTACTGATTCTGGATCTGAATGCCTCCTGGCTTCAAAATCAGAACTAAACTTATCAATGGATTTCTCCAAGAAATCCTGGCACACAATGAAACTCTGAAAGAGGCATTTTGAAACCACAGTGTGGAAATGCAGGGCAGGCTCAAAGTAAGAAAGAATTAGTACAGTAAACTGCAGAAAACTTCAAGATCAGAAACATGATAAATTCAGTTTATGAGATCATCCAGCAGTTTCTTACATGACTACTAGTTCCACTTTAAGGATTAGGCTCTGGTATAAATCTGCTTGGTTTAGTCAGAATGCACAAGATTTTGTCAAAGATTTGGGTCCCATTGTAAGCTGCCACTACAGATTAATTAGATGAATACTATGATAGTTAGCACTACAGAGGACTACTTACCTAAGAAGTTGCTATTTCTAGCAAGGCAGCCTGGTGCTAGCCAGCCAGTCAGCTGTGGGTATTTCTACCTCTGGTTCAGCCAGCAAGCCAGAGAAGGAAGACCTGTTAGTTTTGGCAGACGAGAGGGAAGCAAGAGCACAATGCAGCGAGTGATCTGATGGTATTATGTGGGAGGAAGTGGGAAAGATCCTAGTGGAAAGGTAAAGAACATAGGCCACCCATAGACCTGTATAAGCAAACCTCATTATCCTAAGGATCACGGAACAATTCCTTAATGGACTAATCCATATTTAGCATAGTTGTCAAAAAAAATAACCAAGCTAAAGAAGTTTTAATAAGAAGCGTTTTTTGTTGCTTGCAGAGGAAATACAGATACAGTGAATGTAAATTAATATTTCAGACATTGTCATGCAAACTGCTGCTTAGATCAGTAAGTTTCTGAAAGAAAAGCATACATTAAAAAATGAATTAACTCCAGGCTGCAAAATTGTAATAAAAATTGATCTTAAATAGATGAAGGGCAATGCTTCTAAAACCTGTGAAATTAAATTGCTTTTCTATATCCTTATTCTTCCTATTGCCTTACCTCTGAATAATATTTTCAGTTTAATTGCATCAGCAGTTTTGTATTGTTCTGCAAAGTAAATCTTTCATAACTGAGGCTAGCCATGAGTAATTTTGGTTTTCAAATGAAAAATCAAAACCTGGACTATGTTAACTGGATAATATGACCACTGTTCCTCAAGGGAAATAAAAATACTGCTCCTGATTGTAGTCAAGTCATAAGGAATGATGCCTTTCTGTACTTAGTGAAAGGAAGTTGCTTATAATGGGAGGAGGAATTCAGATGGTGGTACCCTAACCCATGGAATTCAGTAAGGTGTGGAGTAATTGATAGACTCCTCAAGCACCGCACTAGCAGTCTCCTAAGTCAAACCTGCATTTTTCTGGAAGCACAGGAACTACAGGCATCACAGAAAGGGAAGACAGTAAAGTATCACTTTCTGAACAACTATAGGAAACCTAAAATTGTCTGTTTTCAGTCTTGATGGGATAGCCTGAATTGCAGGAGGACACAGAATTCAAGAATGAGGCTGTACGTGCTTGGACGTAAGTAGGTAAAGCCACTTAAAAGTGAGATAAGTTTAACTTCCTGATAAAACCCATCAAATGTGATCATGAAACAGTCCCTTAAAGTATCAAAACCATAAGTTTATTCTACATTGCAATAAAATGACATTTTTTTTTTTTTTTAATGGATATAACTTTATTACCACACTGGGCTTAAATCAGTTCTTAGTAACATTCTTGTATGTTTAAAGAAAGACTATTGAGGGCGATAGCAGGTGCTGAAGAAAATATCTTTTCTGATTAAAAGTGAATAATACGGATATGCCAAATTGCTGGGGAGTACTTGCCACAGGATAGTCAGTGATATGATAGGTTGATGTCAGTCAGGGGTACAGCAGAGAAGTTGATGGAAACCAGGGGAAAACACCAAGTCTCTGCTTAGCACCTGTAACATGGATTTATAGTTACAAAATGAAACGCAACCTACCCAAGTTAGCTGAATTTTATTCAATCATGCTTTCTCTCTATCAACTTTTCTTTTAAGCACATTAATCTATGATTTTCATATTCATTCTATAACTTGAATCAAGGTTTCCTTTGAATGATGATTTCATTAGGATTTGTTTTGCCACATAGCAATGCCTTCAGAGTTACATACTACATTAATTCTGTCACATCTTTTACCTCATTTTTGGTTCTATTTCACATGAAAAAAATCTACATGCTGATAAGCAGAGGATGCAATTTCCATGTATTTCTCAAAATTTAGATGGAAGTTGAATCTTCAAAATAAAACAGAGTTCACAACATAGCACTGCTTACCGTGCTGACTGAATGGGAGTGTAGCTAATTACAAAATTATTATAAAAGGCAAGAATTGCATTATTAGGAGTTGAAGTCAAGTAAGTCTTCACCACCTTTAAGAGCTCATGTAAAAATCATCTCTTTCAAAATATCCTTTGGTGCAAGCTGTCCATGCTCCTTACCATAATCCCATCATTCATGAAGTCATATTAAGCTGCTCTCTCCATAAGAGAAAAGCTGTGACAGAAAGGTCACGATAAATCACATAGTCACTAGAAAGCTAAGTAATATTATAAAATCCAGTTTATCTGCTCTGGCATAGGGTCTTCCCATTGGAAAGAACGGCAGAGTCCTCATACGCTCAGTATAAGGAATATGCACTCAAAACAGGCAGGAACATTTGTATTGCCACAATGAGAAGAGGCGCTCACTGCCCAAAAATGAAAGTGAATTAGGCCCTACAAGCATCTCTACTCCAGCACTGAAAATCTGACAGCTCAGTTAGAGCAAGAATCCCTTGCTAGTTTTCAAGTACGAAAGCTTTGGACCTTGGCAACAGGGGTTGTTGGAAAAAGTGTGATGAATTAGCCTATTCCTTCCTACATTACAGCCTTTCCCCCACCTAAACAGTCCATGGTAAAAGGCATAATATGGGAGGGGGCAGAATGGGCAATACATCATGTTTCTCTATCATTTTAGGCTTTTACCAGCATCATCTGCTGTCTTAAGTCTCCTTCAGAGAAGAGGGTCCTGGCCACCTGGCTAAAGCAGCTGCTGCCAGTATTCTACACTACTGAGCTAAACCCATCTGTTTAAAAATAAAACAGTTCACACTACTGCATCGAGGACACTGAAGAGACCTCTATATAGAACAAAAATTGGTCTCATGAAGAAAAATGAGCTTGCTTCTAAATTGGTATCTACGGTACATAAGCTCCAATTTGAAGTAGGAAACAGATACAAAGTACAGTACAAAGTATTGACTGGATGGACTCTTCATTAGGGACTGTAGTGATAGGACAAGGAATAACGTGTTTCTACTGAAACAGCGGAAGTTTAGATTGGATATGAGGAAGAATTCTTTACTGTAAGGGTAGTAAGGCACAGGAATGGGTTGCCCAGGGAAGCTGTGAATGCTCCATCCCTGGCGGTGATCAAGACCAGGTTGGACAGAGCCTTGGGTGGCATGTTTTAGTGTGAGGTGTCCCCTGCCAGGGGGTTTGGAACTAGATGACCTTAAGGTCCTTTCCAACCCTAACTATTCTATGATTCTATGATTTTATGTTGAGACAATAGTCATGTGCAATTGCATTACACTCCCTGTAACTGTTTCCAATCTTTGCATCATCCCCAGGTGGCTGACAGGTTCAATTCTAGTCCAAATTCAGTCCGAAAATAAGTGGCATATTCAGTTCAATGTAGGACTGTGTTGATGACACAGTAGAAGTTTTTGACCCTGTAATACATGGAAGCCCTTTCCTATATTAAAAACATGAAGCTTTAATGGGCTGAACAGAGGTTCACCCTGACTTTGTGCCATGAAGTCCGCAGCGTAGGTGTCACCCTGGTACGTTGTTTCTTCTGATGTGCAGGCATGGTGTAGGACCCAGTAATCTGTGAAGAAGCACACGCAATAACCTCATACTAACACAGCAGTTCAAGATCCTGTGTGCAGAAAGCTTATGAAAGAAAACACCTTACTTGCTTGAACACTGCAGAAACAGGCCCCAGCTAACTGTTCTTCTCATGTTCTGCCACAAAAAGGTATGTTGCTAGCTAGGGATAGCTGTTTGATTCTTCTGTCTCACATCCCTGTATACAGGGCATTTAACAGAAAGCAGTGCATTGCACAGCTGATGAAATAGGGAAGGTGGAAAAGCCACCTAGAAAACTGTAATTTAACAAAGTGTTTCCTTACACTTGCTGAAATAGAATTTGTATTCCTGTTCCATTTTTATGTTCTCATGTCAAAATAAGGTAAGACCATTTGACTAATGATTAAAAATTTACTGATTTATATCAGCAACAGATGTGTCTTCTCATTTGTTAGAACCTTACACTGCTCAGTGGATACAGTATGAAAAACAAACAGTCCATGGAACAATGAAACACCTCATTAATAAAAATATTGTGTCAAACCTTACTGACCAAGCCTTGATAGGAAAAAAGCCCTATTTAAATCCTTTTATAGTGTTCCATTGGAGACTAGTCAACAATCACAGACTGCTCTCAGCTGTAGTGGATAGGTTTTTTAGAGGTTGGCATTAGTATTTATTCTACCGAGACAGGGGTAGAGTAAGGAAACTTGTGAAGTTTGTGAAGGAGATATGTGACACCCTAACTTTTGTCTTCTTACTATAGGCACATGAAAACACTGAGGTAAAGTCATTAGCACACATTAATATAGTGTGCTGATGATAAATGATAGAAAGAGACAAAGAGGGGGAGGAAGAAGTCCATGAGAAATACAAAGAGGTCAGACAGAATTCAGCTAAGTCCTGGCTGTGCCAAAACCTTCCAGGTAGTCTGAACGTGGCCTAAGCGGACGTAACATATCAAAGCTTAAGGCTCCTTAGTATGATAATGAGACAATTTATGATGCATCAGAGGCACATTGACCCTTGCAATGAACATCAAGTGGAGATCTTTGTACTACAGCATTCAGAACCAAAAGTACTCTACTTTTATGTAGGCCTAGCACTGTGAGATTTGAAGAGATGTCAGCTTGGAGTTGAAGGGATGGCAGAGCTACAGCCTTCTTTTTATTTTGTATGAAAATGCTGCATTAAAGTGCAACTAGTTAGCAAAACTGATGACAGAGACTATGTGAGTCCATGTTAATGGCAGTTCACTGTGGTTTAGATTCCTAACTGAACCAAAGCCCTAGTCTTAACTGAATAAGAATACACAGATCACTGTTGGTCCCGCTACTCCTTGGGGCCAAAACAACCTTCTATTTAGAAAGACTTGAGGTGTTAAATGTAGTCATTGCCAGACAGTAAAACAAGTAGCAGTGGTGTTATACCGGCATAACATGACAGAAAAGAAATACAGGTGCCACGTAGAAGAATCTTGACCTCACAGCCCACTAGAAACACTAAATTTGCAGGAACATCATAGGAAAATTTTAGAAATATAGAAACCTTAAAGTGAGGTTGGCTGGTGTGAGAGTCCTTAAACAGCTTCAGGACAGGAGCTCAGAGCCTTCACTTCAAAGGAGGAGGGGAGAAATGGGTGTTTACAGGATGCAGTTTATCACATCTCATGGTAGATGGCTAAAATAGATCAGATGCAATCAAACACTGCTGGGATGTGAAGTTACAGACATGAAAAGAAAATACCAAACTTCTGTTAGTTTCAAAATAAAACCTGCTTTCAAAAAGTCCTTAACCTTAACCCAAGTGGAAAAAGCCTCAGACTTTCACTCAATACAGCATTTCTTTAAGAACGAAAAAAAAAGGCATTAAATTGATGCAGGTCTACAAATTGCTGCATTAAGTCTGCTATACACCACCCACGCACAATAACATAAGGGTAATGTAAAAACATGCATTAGGGATGAAGAAGAATATTAGATTCATCTCTTCCCCTATGAAAGGATGAGCTGAGAGCTGATGGTGGGTGAGTACTGCTAGCAAAGCAAACACTTCACTGTCTGTGGGTGAACATTTCATGCATGCTCTTTATTATAAAGCCCACTGAAAACCTGAAGTTGCTTTTCTGAAGGAGCTGTTGTATAACTCTGACATCTGGGGTTTTCATTCAATGCCCTGTTTGAACTGGTTATGAAACATATTAAACCCAGAAGGCTCCACTTCAGCTGTTTACAAACCTTCCCCACTCTCCTCCACCATCCCAGCTTTGTCAACAGCCTGCAGTTAAGCCCTGGGGCTGAAGGCTCAAGTCTGGTTTTCTTGGATAGGCACTACCATGGGCTACAGCAAACGAATCCCAGTTTAAAATACAGCCTATTCTCAAGGGTTTGGCAGAGTTGGGACTGTTGTTTTCAGAAGTTTAATCCACTACTGTAGCTGTGGGTCCACCCAAAAAAGGTGCTATGACTATAGAAAGGACCTTTGATTTCATGTATTTTTAAAGCTATGTATGCCTATAGCTATACAACTGATATAACATATATATGGTTGGAACCATATACCATACTTTCTTCTATTTTTTTTTATAGTCAGGAATCAGGCAGTAGGTCCATGCCTGATGTTAATAGCATTACTAAAAAATTCAGATGAATAAATCAAAACAAATCATTCATTCTTTCTGTTTATAGCTCATAAACACACTTGAACTTGCTATGCAAAACAATCTTGGATTTATCTATATGATTACACATACACAGACAAGGTGCTCACAATAACTCACTGCAAATACTAAAGCTTCAGAATTCCTATGGAGGGAATAGGCTGTTACAAAGTGTTTTGGATGCCCACACTGTAGGGATTCAAAAAGCAACTACATCATTTTGTGGAAGGAAAGCCCTGCAAGCTGCTATTAAACTCAAACACCACCACTTCCAAATCAGGATGCCTTTGAGTTGCAATTGACTGGAAGATTGGGAGAAGTACTGGAGAAGTAATATTATAGCATTCTCTGTGCTAATGATTTAGCATCAAAGCCAGTGTTGGAAAGAGGAGACTGGGTGAAACCCATGACTGGCTCTACCTCTACCAGACCCACCACTGCCTTTCTTGTGTTTCAGTGTCTTCATATGACATCGATAAAAGTATCACTGCTTTGCTGATTTCATTGTTTGTGCAGCTATCTGCTACAGTAAAAAGTCAAAATCTAGACAGATTATATTTATGGCAGAAATTACCTTTCACAAACTTTAAAAGCTTGCTTATCTATGTAGCTGGGGTATTGTAAGGTGTTTTTTTCCCTTCTAGACTCACCATGGGAGTTTGTGGAAGCAGAGAGTATCAATAGGTTCAAAAAGCAGCTGCACATATTTGTGGAAAACTGGTCAATAAATGATACCAAGAGACACAGACAGGAACTTTCCTTTGAAAATATTCCTATTCCAACAACCTTGACTTCAGGGCAGCAGGATGTGGACAGGCTCATGTGTAACCCCCAAACAGCCGTTCCACTTGCCTCAGCCATAGCCACAACACATGGCTTGTCCAAGCCAGCAAACAATTTCTTACATTCTTATCACCACAACAATTACAAGAAAGGGACATGGCTACCTAAGCTATTACTGCTTTCCTTAATTTGCCTTAAATGCTGCGTAAAGTGAACATGATCAAAGAGGTGAACATGGAAGCAGGCAAGCAATCTCAGCCACACACATCATGCTGTGTTTACTGCTGTGTTGGTTCAATCAAGGGCCTGTAACTGCTAATGCAGTCTTAGCCACCACAAAGGAGGAACAGTATATAAAAACATATTGCATCAGACTTCCCAGACTTATACAACAAAAAACTTTGGTTAAGGAAGCAAATTTTGCTATTTCTAAAAATTAATACCTGTGAACAGTTGCCAACATATGATCATAGCATTAAATAAGACCTACACTAGTGATAACATAGACAGGAAGTTCTGCAAATAATTGCATAGAAGTGTACGAGCATATGGATAACACTGCTCTGCATGGCAGTCTTAGACATTCAGACCTGAGACTTCATTTGCCCTGAGCAAAAAGGTTGACTGCAGCTTGAGTAACTCCTTTCAAACCAGCTTAAATCCAAGCAGGTCAGGTGCCAACAGTTGTGTACCTACAAGAAGATGGATCTCAGCTCAGGCTGCCAGGCTGGATAGGTACCAAACCTCTCTGGCAGCTGCAGTTGTGGCTATTTTCTTAGAGGGACCCAAGCAGCTAGTTTAAAGCTAATTTGGGAAAAGCTACATGAGAAGCAGTAACATCATGAAAGCAGCAGAGTCCCACTGTAAGTAACATCATGAAAGCAGCAGAGTCCCATGAGTACTGCTCTACTTGCTACTTTCCTGGTGCTAGGTAAGTGGACACTTGGAACCAAATAAAAAATGCCAGACAAAAGACTTGGGACCTACAAGCACCAAAACTGTAATACATCTATGGACACACCATCAGTTCATCTGTGCAATGCTGCTGGACCTGACTGATTTCACTTCTGTCCATTTGAAGCAATGGAGTTATGCCAGCTTAGTCAGAATCAGGCGATTCCTAGTGCAGTATCTACATGCTGATGTTATGAAACCACAGAACCATTTCATAATGGTATACAGCATATTTCTTGGTATATGAAATACATTCTACAATAGGCTAATCATTGATAAAAACCTCTAATGTGTTGCTCTTTTTACTTGTAGGAAAGCTACTAGGAAGAATAACAACCCTAGCAGCTAGATTCTTGGTTGATGTGAAGTATGTACAGGTTGCTGTCTTTTTATTACCCAAGTACTAATGGCAATTTCAGAAAAGGAATTCAGGCAAAGTGGCACATAATAGGAGATCAGTTATAAGAGTAGCAAGTCATGTTAAAATCAGGCAAGTGACTAACATTGACAGGAACATAACCAGTTAACTGGCTGTGGTTTTGAAGAAATTAGCTAATACATTTACTGCATGAAAATAAAGAAGATATCGAAGGATTTAGGGGAACAAATAACATTTAAATTCTCAAGATCAAAGCCTACCACGTTATCAATCTCAGTTCTACAGAATCCAAGAAATGCAAGGAAGATTCTGAAAAAGTCAACCAGAACATCAATTGAAGATTCAATATTAACTCAGGAATCTTGTCTCACTGTGGTGTGTGTGTGCTTTATTTACACAATGACAGTGGCACGGGTTGCCAGTATGAGGAACAGAATGCAAGAGTCTACCTTGTTTGAATTACGCCATATATCAAACTTCATTATCATAAGCTTATCAATGATAACCTAATTATAAGAAAGCATTTGTTTAAAGAAATTAAGGGTTCCCCACAATGGGAGGCTGAAGTCAGACTACTGAATCCCTCATCAAAATGCAACTTTGCTGCTAGTTACCTCTAACAGAAGCAAGTGCTGGATTCAGACTATCTTTACTACATAAGCATGCGTCTATTTTTGACTTTGGGAAATTCAACTAAATTTTTCTTAGTCATTTCACATCTGATTTTTCTAATCCATGAGAACTCCTCTGTCGTTTGGGAACACAACACTACAGCTGCTTTTTTTATACAGGAAGAAATATAAAATAACCAATACCTCTCGCATACAACCCTCTACAGACTGGCTTTTGCAAACATAGGGCCACTTAGGACCGTAAGTGGCTTTCATGAAATATGTCCATACCTTCCATGCAGACATAGCAAATTCTGTTTTACCTTGGATATACAAAGTGCATGCAATACTTCTATGGGTCTACAGGAATATGTCTGGCATCTGAAAAGAAGCTGGGAAAGGGATACTTTTACCAACATCCCCCCAGCCTGAGGCCTTCTGACCTGCATATACTTGTGTGTTTCATGCTTTCTGGTGATAATACATTTAATGCTGCCTTGCCATGCATTAGTTATTTTGCTATTAGAATACTTCAAAACAGTTACTGTCAAGCTAACTCTAATCCAGGGCTTGCAATCACCCTCCCTATAGATTCCAGGATTTCATGGCAAAACACTCAACACTCTGTCCACTCTCCTCTACTCTCTGCTGTGCTTCCTAAGCATCAGTCATATTACCAAATGAAAATTATCCAAGCAGAAACATAACCTAACACACTTTAAACCATATGTAGCAGTGTCCTATTCACTTTCAGAAAACTGAGAACAATAAAACCATTTATAAAGTTAAAACACATTCAACCAAAGGAACAGATTTCAGAATGTTTATGAATGAGGTTATGAATTATAACAAAGATTACCTACCAGGATTTTTTTCCCCTCCTCCTTATCCCTGTCCCTGCTCAGGTTTGGAAGCAGCAAATTCCGCTGCTGCAGGCAGCCTGGTCCCCAGATTTCAAAGGGAATCCTGAAAGAAAAAGGCTCTGTAAAGAAGTGGTACGGGATAAAGAAGATGCAGGAATATAACATATGCAAGTTTCTAGAAACATGCTGGAAGCAGAAATTTTTTCCCTGAGTTTATTTTAGGACAAGCAGTGAGAACCTCTGAGCAAAGAGAAACCTCCTTCACTGAAGCTGAAGATGCCATTTCCCACATAGATTACATACAAATCATAAAAGAAGGTTTGAGCCATTCAAATCATTGTTTGCCACGTTATTTCAAGTATTCATTTCTAATACTACTTATTTAGCAAGTCAGTTTTCATACTTCACTGTTAAAAGCTTCTATTTAGCTCAAATCATTGTTTGCCACATTATTTCAAGAATTCATTTCTATTCCTACTTACTTAGCAAGTCAGTTTTCATACTTTGCTATAAAAAGCTCCTATTTAGCTCAAATAAAAATGGATGAGCAGGAATTACTTGACATATTTAAGAAAGCCAAAACCTGTGCGGTGGCTGCTAAAAGGCAGCTCGCAGAGCATTACTGGTGAATATGAACACTCACCTGGGAACATAAGGGATCATGATGAAACAAGCAGCTCTTGGAGGTCCATTGCAGCATGGAAACCTGCAGGATGCCAGGCTATGTTACAGGGGGGAAGACGATTTTGGCAAGTGTCATCTGGTGTGCAATATCTATTGTGATAGTTGTACAGGTATTAATGAGAAAGTCTGTGAGTACTTAAATGAAACCATTGTTATTAATATTAACCAGTTAATAACTCATGCCAGAGAATGAGTTATTAGGTACTTGATCCATAAAACCTTCTGAAATGGAAGCATTGCATCTATTGGCACTGAAATCCAGGAAATAAGCTCTCCAACTAGAATGACAAGTTAGAAAGCTGTCATCACTTTATTACAGTACTGGGTACATTAATTGAGAGATGAGTAATACAGTTATGATGTAGAAAGAAAATTGATGGTACTTTCAGGGCCAGACGGTGCAAGTAATGGCTGAGAGCAATTTTCACCTGTAAGCTCTTTATGTGTTTACATGAAATAAATTGTTCTTCTATTGATGGGATATTGCCATTCCAGAAATCCTCACAGCTGGCAATTTCAGTAAAGAATGAAGTGTATACAGACCCCATCTTTATCTGCACAGAGATACTTGTTCAGGGTCAGGTCCCATACACATCAGGAAGGTAGCATGTGGAAACATCTTGCAGTTCTGTGCTTCTATGGATATAAAGAAAGTCATGGTTCAAAGCTGGTGTTTATTAGAGCTTCTATAATTAGAAAATACAAATGTTTTCTTTATGTGCATATTGTAAACTCTATGTAGTTAAAAGCTATAACTTCACACTACATAGTAAGTGTACATGTAAGTGAAAGTTTCCAGACGTAATTTTTGTATGTTAATTTTAAGCATCTGGATACCATTCTGAATACTTAATTGTTGTTTTTAAAGATTACCTATGAAGATATGAAGATAGTTTAGCAGACATCTATGAGGAAAGCTGTTTCACACTATAGTGTAGTGTATCTCATCCCTTTCATGGTGAAAAGATGAAAACATGATCTCTGTAGGTTTACTGTTAAAGTAATGTATAAATGTTAAGCAGCAGCCTGTGTAATTTGTTTTTATAACTCAGCATGTTGACAGAGAACTCTTGATCTCAAAGGATATGGTTAATTATGCGTTGGGCGAACATTTCCTTGGGTTTATTGCTCCTACAGAACATATTAGAGCAGGTTTGGGGCAGTCGTAACCACAGTTTCATTGACTTCCCAAACAGAGGCATCTTGCACACAAGCTGCTTAAACTATATGTGACCATACAGGTGTGCTGTAATGATACCAGATACCAGAGGGAGTCATGGTAGAACGGGACACGTGATCTAACGCAGTTTGAAACTGATAACATAAATATCTGGATTGTGTTATACTATTCCCACCTTGGTATGGTTTTCACACACAAAAGAAGGACCATTGCTGTCTGTAGCCACTTCAGTGTAGCACAGAGACGTCCAAATGAGCTTAAAGCGTAGCCACTCAAGCACTGTACTGTAGCCATTACAATGCAGAGACTTCGGCTTCTCAGCAGAGTGATTTAATCTGCAAGGGCTCTGTGCTGTTGTCACTGACAAGTAGATATACCCTAACTATTTCTCTTGAACTTACTCTTTTATATTAATGGATTTCACTGCTTGAGGTATTTTAATTGTGTTCTATTGCCAAAGGCCTTCTAATACCTTGATGAGGTTTTATGTAAAAACAGAAGTTTCTGGTTGCTTGAAGACTGAGATGACATCCTGAGTAATTGCACAGTTTGGGAAGATATCTGACCATATGCCTGACAATTTCACATTTCCATTTGATAACCATGCAATTTATATGAATAATCTAAAAACACAAAGGAATGCCCCAGTGGTTTCAGTGCATTTATTTTTAAAGGTAATTAGCATACAGGATTCCCGACATTCCCAGCTATCTAGGTAGCCTTTAATACAAATGAATTAGACACTGATAAAGAATAAAACAGCTTGATGCAGCTGGCCTCTCCTGAACTGTCCTTAGTAGGACTATTTTGCTAAGTGAGATTCATATATCTGTTGAAGCATCGTCAGTCTGTAGCATTTGTAATATTTGGTGAGGTTATAATATCAAATCATACCTTTTGCACTATTTTAATGCAGACAGCATCCTAATCCAGCTCATAGGATTGTTCCACAAATTGTTGTGCCAGCACAGCTTGGAGGACAGGACAAGCTCTATGCTGCAGCAGTGGAAAGAAGCTGAGGAAGCTAGCTCCCTAGCATTGCCTAATGCTGCCTAACATTTTGTACAGAAAATATATGGCTACATAAATACATAAATAAAGGCGTAATCCCTAAGGAAGGAATGCATTCAAAAGTAAAATTTGGGAGGGAATATCTTTTGCTGGATTTTTTTTTTCCCCCCTAGTTTTGGGAGAATGCTTGATCTGCAGCATTGCCATCTTAAAGTCTGAAATGGAAGATAAACCAGAAATGAGTTTTTGTGGAAAATATTAGTTACAGGTGAATGAGGATGCTTTACTTCCCCCTTCCAATCTGACTAGCACTTTCCCCCCACATGATGTGGTCACAACCATGCAGCTGAGCAGCATTCCCACTTAGATCGATATTTCATCCAGCCTTGATACAACTACTGTTAATTCATGCAATACAGATATTGCTCTCTTTGAAACTCATCTCATATGCTCATTATATTTATATTATATGTACAAAGTCAACCACAAAAGCCAAAGGAATGCTGTATGTCAGGCTTGAAATTTTATTATTTAAAGAGGTTCTGCCACTAGGCAATTTCAGCTTTCACCTCTTTTGATGGTTATTGAAGACATTTACATGAGCCTATATATACAGAGATAAGATCCTCAGATAGTGGAAAACTGAGAGTCTGGCTCATGTCAGAACTGTATCAGTTTACACCATCTCAAGATTTGATCCAGGTTTTGTGTTGCTCAAAAACTTGCTTGTTTCTCACTTGAAATCAGTGTCCAGAGTCTGTAATGTTACCATGTGCTGCTTTAAAGATAATCTGGTTGCCAGAAACAGTGAAGTATTTCTGCATGAAAGAAATAAGCAGCAGGAGCAAAGGAACCCTTAACCCACAAAAGACCATAATTTTCAGGAAAATGCACTTAGTAATTAAAAACAAATGCAAAAATGTGCTTAAAACAATGCATTAACAGAACAGGCTGTTTAAAAATGCAGTGTTTTCCTGTTTTTTTTTTTCCCCAGTATTTACCAGCAATTTTAATCCAAAATGATTTAATTTTGAAATTATTTAGATGACTACATGAATTAATCAACATGAAAATAGATGACAGTCGAGGTAAAAACATATGATTTGCTTAGTGAAGAATGAGTGTCAAAAGAATGGAATAAATCACAGTATGAAATAACATGATATTGTCAATTAGTATTTGTAGAGTCTATTATTTGATATTCAGCTATATGAAAATTTTTTTTCTATTTCTTCTAACCTTCAAACACCATGTTACATTACTGATCATTTCTCTTATTTTTTGGCACAAAAATAATTAATGAGCACCACTAAAATGCACACACAAGTGAGTCAAGGCTCCATAGAGATTTACTTCCCCTTTTACAGAACTGTCTTGAGTCTTGCATTTTAAAAATAGTTGCTGGTCTGCTCTGTTTAGAGGTTGGATGACTTTTCACATGACAGAAATCCTTCTCTCTGTTTGAACTATGACATCAGTATTAATCCTTCTGCGGTTTTAAGCATTTACCATCTCATTAGCAGATTAAAACCCCTGGTGATTCTTAAGCAGATGTGAAGTCTATGTGATAAATTTTCTTTCATTTTTTTTTTTTTGTGTAGAAATTGCTACTTTTGAAGAAAAAAACCACTGTGAAACCAGTAAATTATTCTGTTCTCAATCACACAGACACCATGCCAAAGAGCAATTACTTATAAAAATCTGAGGCAGTAAAAAGCATGTGAAAAATATTTTTCACATTATTTCAGTTGATCAAATTAGTTTTACAACCGAATTTATAAATGAAACCACTGACATTTTTAGAATTAGAATTTTTGTAAATCATAAACCAGCTTCTCTGCTAACCTGAAGAAAACTTCATTGAAGCATCTGTAGATGCATTCAGCTTTATGAAAGCCACTTACTATTGTCAAAGCCTGTCAATTTTTTGTCATCTGTTGGAGTACATTCTATTTAAAACTGGGAGTGCAATCAAATGCAAAGCAGCTGAAGACTTTCCTGCTTTGTCTTCTATGAAGTGGTCACCAAACAGTCTGCTGGTAACAAAACCTTTAATCTTTCAGAAGAGACCTGAAGGGGCTGCACCAACACTGACCTATCTCTACCCACCTCTTCTGCAACAAAATCAACTTCTAAGTAGTCACTGCAGTCAGTTAGTAAACAGATTTATTTTTCTAAAGAAAGCAGGTAAGCAAAAGGTAATCAGTTGTCCTGGATTCAGCAGTAGCAGCCATTTTTCTCCTTCTTAGTAGCTGGTACAGTGCTGTGATTTTGACTTTCAGCCTGGAAACAGTGCTGATAACACCGATGTTTTTAGATACTGCTCAGTAATGTTTACTCTGACCAAGGACTTTCTGAGTCTCATGTTCTGCCAGGGAGGAGGGGAAGCCAGGAGGAAGCAGAGACAGGACACCTAAGCCAAACTAGCCAGAGAGGTATTCCATACCACAGCAAGTGTGTAAACTGGGGGTAGTTACCCAGAAGGTCCAGATCACAGCTCGGGTTGGGCTGCGTGTCAGTTGGTGGGTGGTGAGTGGTTGTATTCTCTTCCCTTTTTATTTCCCTTATCATTATTATTATTGGTGGTAGCAGCAGTGGTTTGTGTTATACCTTAGTTACTGGAGTGTTCATATCTCAACCCGTGGGAGTTACATTCCTTCGATTCTCCTTCCCATCCCTCTGGGAGCAGGAGGAGGAAGAAGGCGGGGGAGAGCGAGTGAGCAGCTGTGTGGTTCTGGGTTGCCAGCTGAGCTTTAACCATGACATTCTTTAAAATAAAAAAAAAAAAAAAAGTAAATAAATATGTAATTCTCCTTGATCTAAAGTAGCCATAATCCAGTGAAGCTACCAATAAACACTTATAAACCCTGAACCCTGAAGCAAGTGTAACAATTAAATACTGGTTAGTTAGTAAAGTCAGTCTTAAGTAAGGAAGTGTGTTATGTTATAAAAGGCATATGCATCTGCATGCATGTGGTTTATGGTATTATAGAATGGGGAAGTTTGTGTGGGGGAAGGTTCACTTGAAACAGTTAATGCTGAATATATGCAACAGACTGTATATACTAGTTAGTTACCATAAAAATATGCAATTAAGAACAACTTTCATAACACATTGAGATATTTAAATTTACAGAATTTCCTAATGAAAAACTTATTTTCCATATGTGACCAGGCTTTTAAATTTCAGTAGTCTACAAACCACTCCTTACCTTGCCAAGGTATCAAAACCAGAAAGAGAACTATATCCTATTTCCTGGTTTGATTTATTATTGGTTTATTTTATATTTCTTGTCAGAGTAAATGGCCTTCAGCAATATACATAGCAGATAAATAAATTCAAAGTAAAATCAGATCATTTTTTTATAGGTCCTTAGCTTTGAGCTGTGTCCTTGGCTGAAAAGCTCTTCCATCTAAACTAGAAAGCAATAGTGTAGTTTTATGAACACTATTGAAAACTTTAAAATAATTTCTTCCTATTAAACAAGAACTTTCTTTTACTTGAAACAGATACAATTAATGCAATACCCACTGAAAAGTGTCTTTAGAGAACACACAGTGACCAGTCCAGTGCTATTTAAAATCTGCAGACATAATGAAGTGCAAAATCATCAGCATTCTAAAAGGTATATAAATTCACTTTTTAAAACATTATATTCTTAGACTATTTAAAATTATATTTAAAGCAAAACAATGTATGTTAAGCTCCAAATTTGCTACAACTTCTTAAAATTCCCAAAATGTAATTTAATATTTAATGTCTTAAGCAGTTCATATTTGCGCTGAAGTTTTCAAGTAGCCAAACCACAGGATCAATGGGAAAAGTTTTATTAAGTAGACACTTTTCTTTTTCATTCTAAAAACTGCCATAGGATCATGAAACTCTGAAAAATGGGCAAATACAGTAATTAGAATGTTACTAACCATATGTAATGTTTCCTTTGGTTTAGAAGCATGTGAAAAAAGCTGCAATTCAAGAATACTTGTTAAAGTTTAATTGGCTTGATGTTATTTGCTAATGGTTTTGTGCATTTTAATTGAATCTTCTTTTGCATCAAGATCAAATTGTGTGGAAACTAAAGTTAATAGCCTTTCAATGATAAACGCTCTTCTTGGTGATTCCTGATTGTCTAATAAAATAAAATACAAACAGCCCAAATGTATTTACTGTATTACATAATTTCTTAAATAAATGTTCATAATATTTCCCATAGCGTATTTCCATTTGGAAATACGAGCTTTATGCTCACTTGCAATCAACTTCTGCAATGGCTGCCAAAGGGAGGAAATCAGCTCCCCTTCAGAGAAATTACTAAATCAGTGCAAATGCAAGGCAAGTTTAGAACTATTACTTTATTTTAGTCTTCCTGACTGTGGATCAGAATCATAAACAATATTGATGATTTCAGTTCAATCTTTGCAGGTTTTGTTGCAATGAAAGCATTGCTGATTGAATCTCAACTAAGATCTTGCACTACAAAGATATATTCATAACTTTCTATCCCAAATCTTAACGCTTGAGAAACTGAAAGGGTCATAAGAAAGATGGACAGATAGGTATTTTGGTTTTGGAGCTACACAGATGATACAAGCAATGTCTGGGAATGCCAAAGATGCTCAGCCTTTATGTGATCTTAATTTTCACAAGAACCAAACCTATTTGCTTGCTTTTTCAGGCAGTATCCACAAATGAAATGCCCAATGGATGAAAATTCTGCCATTTATAAGAATGTATATCCACACAGTTACCAATTTCAATATACTGATATATCAGAGGAAAACATTTCAGCCAGGAACTCCTGGCAGGTGCAGAGCTGTGTAGTCTAAACCAAGGTCACTGCTAGTCCTCTCCAAGTTAGAACCCACATCTGTGACATTTTCATGCCACAAACAATTTTAAAAATAAATAAAGCTTCATAATAATGTGCTTTTCCTCTGCCCCCTCCCCAGCTTACCGGATTCACTCCCTTCCTCACAAGCAGGCTGGTTCCCATGGCAATAGATCCACCTTCATCTGCTCTCTTGTAGCACCTCCTACTTTCACACCCCTGCCCTGGCACACCCCAAATACAATGAATGTGGAAACTCTTGCAAGTTTACTCATATTGGTAAAATTAGCAGTGTGGGGGCTCGAGGGATGTAAACTCAAACCTCCTCACTCAGATGTTTATCACTGATAACCCTCCTGGAGCTTGAACAAGCAAACAAATGTAAGAAATGCCAACCATGTGTCATGAAGTTACTTCTTCACGTAACCATGGCAAAATGTAGGCAGCTAAGCAAAACTGTGATCATTTTGAATGGTTTAAAATATTGTCATTAGAGGGGCCAACAGATTGCCAAATAGGGTTTAGATCAACTGTGTGATTCAGGATTAGAGACCAAACCAGAGTTGGTATTTGTTTGCATTGGACTTTGTTAGAAAATTCTGATTTGAGGAAATAATGAAATTCAAAATTATAGTTAATTTTTAGACATGACTCCTTTGCTTTTATCCCCCAGGGTCTAAAAGACTAGGCAGCCATGAAATCAAAGTAAAAGTAACGCAGTAGAAGTCCCTTTAACCCTTCTTTAAATGTAATGCAGTAGATAGCCATCACTGGCAGCCCCTTAGCTCCCTGGGCATTTCTAGATAACTAAGCCGATGATATGACACATATGAGAAAATGTTCCAAGGAAATTTTGCTGTTAGCAGCTATTATTGTTTTGAAGTGTAATGGTAAACTAACAAACAAACAAAAATCCGTCTTGTCTAACATTGCTCATATGTTATCAGCTGCAAAGCAACATCAGTAAAGCAAACAGCTATGCAACTTTGCAGAGCAGTAGACAGAACTCAAATTTACACTCTTTAGGGCTGTTTGTTTTTTTTTTTTTTTTGACAGGAAGTTGACTAGAGCAAAGACCAAGGTGCCTGATGCCACTTGAAACAATAGTGGTCTTTTTCATGCTCTTTGAGTCACATTGAATTGCAGAACGTATGGACATTTGGTTGAGTGGGCCCTGTTCAATGGCATTCTGAGAAGCAAAAATGACTGAATAGCATCCATATGGCCAACAGCTTGATATGCCAAGTAACAAGGTAAACATTTTGGCAGAAAGAGGGTAAGGAACTATTTTGAATATAATCTTTCAACTTAATAGTTTATCAGTAGGTAGCTATCAGCATCCTGTCTATTCATCTGGGAGAGAATAACTACCAATATAACCCGTTGTTTTTATTATGTATATAATAAAATATGTATATACCTGAATTGCATGAGAAAGTTGTCATCATGGTAAGACATATAGCTGGAAACGATATAGTGATGTCACTTCCAGTATGTTAAGATGTTAGGAAAACAATTTGCCTTAGTGAATAATGTCACTGGATCAAAGATACTAAGTACAAATAAGGAACCTAAAATTTTTCACTATTTATTTCTATTGAGAGTGTTTCCATAATATATAGTGAAGTACTTTTATGCATAGCATGTTTATATAGCTTAGTATCAGCCTTGATGCCTCAAATTTCCTCATACACGAAAAATCTTAGACACTCTTAAGTGTCATCCCTGCCCTGCCTTCTCAGTCACACACACAGAGTCCATCTGAAACTTTTATCTATTTTATCTATTTTTTTTCTCTGAATCATTCCTCACATCTTTTCCTCTCAATTACCGCTGAGCAAACTTGATGTATGCAAAATACTTAAACACAATTAAGGTAACATTTTACTCCCGAGAAACTATAAAGCATAAAGCCATGGCATACCATACTACATTACAATTTTCAGGTCACATAAGTAAAAAGAGAAATATTATGAATTTTCACATATGCAGTTTGCCAGGATCCAAAAGCCAATGAAACATGAACAGAGGATCTTCACTTATTTTAGATCAAAATTGGTTTTGGCTGACTATATTGCCTTCTACCTAATGCCAAAATAGCACAAATGCAAGTGTAAAAGCATTTACAGAAAGTATCTGCTTTACTTTTGTTGGTTGGAGGATTTACAAACTCTTTATACTTCTCAGTAGATGCAGCAATTCATATCACAGGGTTTGTGCCCCTTCATTCAATACAGCATTCTGGAAAAAGGGCAAATAAGTGTGACTGGGAAATGAACCCTCAACCCAAAACTGAAGCCAGAATCTAACATTCTTTGCTAGTGCCCATAATTCCTTCAATTACATCTAAAACTCATAAACAGGAAAAATGTTTTATGCATATACAACTGGCTAATTTTTAAGTCATTGGCCAACCCCCTCTCCCATATCTCTTTCCTCCCTCATCTCCAAAATCCCCATGACTTAACCATGATTTATGGAAAAGAAAAAAAAAGAAAAAGAAAAAAAGAAAAAAAGGGGTGGAATTCTTTGGTGATGTCTGTGATATAGAATTGGTAATAGCACTTATGGGAACAATATTATCTTTATTATTTCATCAGCTCGGGGCTAGAGGGTGATCAGCACTAACAATCACTAGAAAAGATGACATGGAAGTAAATCAGTAAGAAGTTATAGAGGAAGTAAAACTGATATATTCATTCTTCCATCTTACCTGCTTCATGGAATTATCCTTCCATTTATTACCCTTATCCCTAAATTGCAATAAAATAGGAACCTGCAAATTAGAATACGTAACAGAGTGAGTTATATTTCCTCTTCCCCATACAATACTGCATTAAGGACCACTCATTTCTAGTCTTCCAATACATCATGTTTTCTAAAATGTTTGACTTTCAGCCTGTATATTTTCTGACACACTGTTTTACATGCACAAGTAATTACAGGCATACTTCTGCTGTACTTAGCAACCGCTTGGAGGCCCACTGGCCCACTTCAGAATAAACAGTTGTCCTATTAACTGTTGCATTTGCAATCAAGTACTCAAACCTGGGTGAGCAAGTTTCAGACATCAGTCCCAAACCCTATTATTACCTAGCTTATTGGTATTTTCAAGGGTATGCCACATAGGTCCAAGAGATGCCACATACGTCCAAGATATACCACATAGAAAAGTTTTTTATTGTCAGCGTACTTGTCACCATGCAGAAAGTCAAGGAAACTGAGTAACTGGCACTACTTAAATGTGAATTTGTACAGGATTTTAATTCTTTCAATATTCTTTTAATTCAAAGCATAAATAGGGCAGAAAAATGAAGGTACAGAAGAAGTATCACAGAATGGTCAAGGTTGGAAAGGACTGCTGAAGGTCACATGGTTCAAGGTCCCTGCTCAGGCAGGCCACCTAGACTCAATTACTCATGAGTATGTCTAGACAATTTTTGAATGTCACTAAGAATGGAGACTCCACAACCTCTCTGGTTAACCTGTGCCACTGCTTGGTCATGCTCACAATAAGTAAGTAGTGCCTCTTGATATTAAAAGGAATCACCTGTGTTTCAGTTTGTGCCCATTGTGTCTCCTTCTGCCCTTGAGTGCCACCGAAAAAAGCCCAGCTCCACCTTCTTTACCCCCCTCTCTTCAGATAAAAAATATCAGCATATAAAACATAGATGAGCTCCCCCCACACCTTCTCTTCAGGCTGAACACACACAGATCTCTCAGATTTTCCTCACAGGAGACATGCTCAGTCCCATAATCAAAACCAAGAGAGTGACCAAGTTACTTCCTCTATTTCTGTTTCCCTCTTATTTGATTGGGTTCATAATTTACAACCTTCAGTGGACCATCATAACACCAACCTGTGAGTCAAAGCCTGCACATCCTTTAGGCATCCTTCAGATACCTCCCATTTGACCAGAGAACACCCTGCCTTATCTGTATCCTTGTTACAGAGAAGTTCATGATGGTAAGAGTCTTCATTTTCTAGTCCCTGCTGCGAGCAAATCAGAGTAAGTAGGGAAGGCATGGGACCGTAGTTTCTTAAGCTGTGGCAAATTAATCATGCCTCCTAGCAGAAGCTAAACTCAGCTTGTCTTTTCAGACAATAAGGTTGTCCAAAGCCAGATGAGTAGAACATTTACTGCAACACATACTCTCAAAAATGCCTCTTCAATGATAATGAATAAGCCTTAGAAGCAGTGGAAGTGAGGTTTAGGCATATATTCATAATTATTAAGAATAAGTATTTAACTTCTTGAGACATTTGTGATGTGCTTATTCTTTAGACTTCATTCTATGTCTCCTCATACAGTTTATCAAAGACAAAATCAATTACTTTTGAAACCTCATAAACCAAAATCCAAATCCTGTAAAACACATAAACATATGTCTAGATCAAATCAAAAGGCCCTGAGGAACTTTGCACATGCACAGTTCCATGTTTTACGCAAGGACTCAACGTTGGATTTTGTTTTCAGATATTAGGTATGGAAGAAGAGTCTCAATAAATTACTTGATACAGCATCTAGTTGTTACTAAATGTCCAAGTCTTATACAGGCATCATTTCCCTTCTTTGGATGTTCTCTCTGCGTCTAGGTTTTCACTGATTTGTGTTGCGTATTCTGCTTATTCATTAAATAAAAGCATGTGACTTTTAGAAGGCAGGGATCTCTTATTTTTCTGAAGTGCTGGGGTTTAAAGATACAGAACATGTGTTTCTCATCTGCAGTAGTAGAAAAGAATTTCTGAAATTTTCGGGTTTTATTTGTCTTTTAGACAACACGTGTAAACTTCTTGTTTGCTTTGCAACACTTAGATGTGCAACAGTAAAAACATTTTTGGAGTTAGTATTTAAGAAACAGAAGACATTAATTTCAAATGCTTTAAAAGCATCATGTAGCCATAAATAGATTTTAAAGTCATGCACAAATATCCATGAGCATAATAAATTCCCAAGGAAAGTTTTGAAACAACATTAAGCACCATGGGAACAAGAAAGTACAGATGACTTTGACTGAAAATGCAAGAAACAGAAGCAGCTGTATGTTGACAGCAATCAACATCTAAATGTATAGAAATATTTGTCTTCAATGGAGTATTTTTTGTATGGATACTTATTAGCAGTACATAAGCAAAGTCATCTGCCTGCTAAACTGGGTTTGTGAAGCTCACCTTTGACTAAAACAAATCAATAGAATTGAAATAATCCTGGTCTTCACAGGAAATGTCCTGTACTTTCAAGCATCTGTACCAGCAGGCTTAGACAGAATCATAGAACAGTTAGGGTTCGAAAGGACCTTAAGATCATCTAGTTCCAACTGCCCTGCCACGGGCAGGGACACCTCCTACTAAACCATGCTACCAAAGGCTATGTCCAACCTGGCCTTGAACACCACCAGCGATGGAGCATTCACAACTTCCCTGGGCAACCCATTCCAGTG
>JAOEHY010010123.1:0-23383 GCA_025447955.1 Psilopsiagon aurifrons
CCAGGGAAGTTGTGAATGCTCCATCACTGGCAGTGTTCAAGGCCAGGTTGGACAGAGCCTTGGGCGGCATGGTTTAGCATGAGGTGTCCCTGCTCATGGCAGGGAGGTTGTAACTAGATGATCTTAAGGTCCTTTCCAACCCTAACTGTTCTATGATTTTATGATTTCAGAGCTTTGAAATTACAATTACTAGATACAGCACATGTGAAAGGGCCAAGGTGTGGGGAGGACCAGCTCTCTGTGTTTTCCAGTGACTATTTCAGGCCAAGACATGTAGGGCAGACAGGGAGGCTCTACCCTGGGCACTGCCATGCTTGCCCCACAGGACATGGAGGCAGACCCTCTTTTGGGTCTATCCCAGCAAGATAACCAGAAGTTGATCCTCTCAAAGACGTATGGTCTCAGGGGTAACACATATACAGGATCAGCACAAGGACAGTGGTTTCCACAAAGTCTTTTGCTGCTTTCAAGCTCTTCACTGGGTGTGGCTTCTGACTGTAAAGAAAGATAAAGAGGTGATGACCAGGAAATGAATGTAGGTCATGAACAGAAGCATCCTGCTTTCCCTGTCTTCACAGCACTCAGTATTGTCCCGCTGATGACGCTTTCCAAGTATGAAAGCAAAAACCAGTATGTTAACTATTTTTAGATTAGAAAAATAATCTGGTCACGTGGAGGAGTGTCTGAAAACACACTAAAGTAAATAACTTGCCTTTAAAAAAAACCACAATGAAACAATAATCAAGTCAAAATTCTATTCTCTCTTTTGAGACTTGCACCAAATCAGCAGTGTTTATCCATCCTGGTTTATCTACAATGCAATCTCTGAATCCAAAAAAGCAGTGTCTATTACTCGGCACAAGGTTATGTTAAGAATGCACAAGAATTAAATCAGTGAATGTTTAAGATCCACTAACAAGAAAAGCTAAAGAACAAATATTGAACTGCAGCACATCCTTCTTTGGAGGGGACTCCTCTTTATGTTAATGAATGAGACTAAAAAAATAAGCTCTCGCTCAGAAGAGCACATAAAATAGATGGGTTTTTCTTAGATTAGGAAAACTCATTTCCTGAGCAGGCTTGACAGCACTGAAGGTAAAGGACAGCAGAGATGCTTTTTAGGGCTGGGATTTTTCCCTCTCTTTCTCCACTTAGAAAAGGGCAGAAACTAGGAAGAAAGTCTTACACACATCATCTTAATTTGTTATTTCTGATACAATTTCTTATACAATTTGTTATTTCTTATACA
This sequence comes from Psilopsiagon aurifrons, assembly GCA_025447955.1. Classification (NCBI taxonomy): domain Eukaryota; kingdom Metazoa; phylum Chordata; class Aves; order Psittaciformes; family Psittacidae; genus Psilopsiagon; species Psilopsiagon aurifrons. The sequence continues at coordinate 1,250 of JAOEHY010010123.1, forward strand.
ATAGTTTTCAGAAACTATCAATTTAAAGGCAATTCCTTTTAAAAAAAAAAAAATCTGACTTTTATTTCAGTATTGCCTTTAATTCCTACATTGCTACCTTACACAAATGTCTGTCTCAGGAGGAAAGAATTCCTATGAAGAAAACTGTCGGCTTCCAGGGAGCTCTCAGCGATCTTCCTGAGGTCAAGTCAGGACAATGGAGCAGTAACTAAATTCTTCGGAACAGCAAACCAACCTGCAACTTTGCTATGACCTATAGTGGATATTCAACATGAAGTGCAATATATGTTGCAATTAAAAATCACATCTTAATAAACTATGCATATCAACTGAGAAATTAATTCTTAAACACCTTGTCTGCTCTACAGTAGATGAGGACTTGACTCAGGCTAGAAACTATCTTGCAACTGTTTAAAAGTTATTTCCAATTTCTATGACTTTCACTGTGCTTTCCACAGGTCATTAGCCTTTATTTTTAGGATCTTTGCTGCATAGAAGTGGCAATACCTCAAGCTTATAGCCTGGAAATTGCTGCAAATACTTGTCTGACAGGACACCACTACTATCAGTAATAAAAAAATCAGCCACCCCCATTGACAGAGTACAAAAGACTAAAAGCACAAAGGGAGAGCTCAGTCCCTGGTCGTAAAAATGTTAAATAATGGCCCAGTCCAGTCTAACTTTTCAGTCATGAATTAAAATCCAGAAGAAATGTTATACAAATGCAAATATGACATCTGAAATGAAACGGTAACTTTGCAGACTGTAGGGTTTGCCTGCAAAAGCAGTGGACTTTTCTGCATCATTCAGGATGCCTCATTCCTCACACAGAGAGCTTGGTACTGTGCAGGCTGTACCCCTACACTACTCACGTTCAGATGTCAGTTATATGTTTTTCAGTGGTTCAGTATTTAATTTACAGGCATCAACGTACCAGTACAAGCAACAAATATAGCAAACACAAAGCTCACAAAGACCCAAACACAGGGATAAAGCAGGTAGATGTACTTAAAGACTGTAGCCCTCTTCTTGCATTGGCTGCCTAAACATGAAAAATGCTAGTACTAACCAGTGATGTGGCATGCAAAAGTTGACCCATTTCTCTAAGATAAAGGTATAAGCATTTTCTATCAAGTAATTAGACAACAACATAGCATTACAGAATAGTTTGGGTTGGAAACAACTTTATGATCATCTAATTGCAACCCCCTGCCATGGCCAGGGACACCTCCCACTAGATCATGTTGCCTAAGGCCCTGTCCAACCTGTCCATGAACACTGCCAGTGCCTCACCAGCCTCACAGGGAAGAACTTCTTCCTTGTATCTAACCTGAACCTCCTCTGTTTATATTTGAAGCCAATACCCCTTTTCCTATCACCACAGTCCCTGATGAAATAACATTCTCCCTGTGAAATGACAGAAGTCCTAAAAATATAAATCATACAAAAAAAGCAGGATCAGTGCTACAGGCATAGTCGTTTTCTGTAATAGCTGAAGTGCATTTTAACTATAAAATGAGCAAATAGTTAACAGTTACCAAAGCAAGCAGCTGATTTCTCAAAGAAAAAGAAGATGCACTGCCTGGAACAGAGGGCATTATTAGAAAGAAAAGATGCTGCTATTTCCAGATGGTGCCTTAACAGCACTGCACAAATTGGTGGACCTTCTGATTCAGATCTCCTGTAGAAAGGCTTGGGGCTCATGGTAGAAAACGGTTAAAGTGCTCCATCTGAAAAGTTTAAGATAAGATATATTTCCTGTTCCATGGTTTGCTTGGCTGTCTTCTGTGCTTTAGTTCATGGAACTCACATGATCCATCACATTGCACCCTAAAGAATAGTAAAAATGGCTCTGGTAGGAAAGCAATTGATAATGATTCTTCCTTGGATCCCCAAGTAAAATCCGTGTTTTTAACTTCTAATTTAACTTAGAACTAAACCCTGAAAAAGCCTGCCTCTGTGACCCCCTTTGGGTACTGCCACAATACTTCTTGTCATTTGATTGCTGCTCTTCCTGCAAAAGTTTCATCAGATTTTGTTCTCTAAAAATTCCCGCAAGCCGTTTCCCAAACCAGCCTCCAACCTAACCAGACCCTAATTTCTTTCCAACCACTCAGTTAATCTTTACAGACATGTGTGGTCACTTTTAGCAAAGAGAGAAAGACAATGCCCTACTCAGACAGGCTTTTCCTTTGTACATACACTATGAAAACATTTTGCATTTATGTAGGTATAACTGACTATCTGGATTTAAAAGCTCTCAGGCTAATCAGGATTTTAAGGGCATTGCTGCTACACTCTTAAGCACATGCACTGTGTAGCATTTAAGAAGGTTTTCCATTAACCTGCTCTATGCTGGTATTGCTGTTGAAATGAGGTAATTCAAATAAGATAGGGTAACTGGGGAAAAGGTATGTGAAGAGGAAAGGCACAAAGCAAGAAGATGCTAAAACTGCCAGATCATGCAGTTATTCGTCTCTTAGCAATTAAGAGTTTTCCCAGTGTCAACATTAAGATCCAAGTGCCTGATGCTACCAAAAAAAAATCCTGATATCTGAGGCTTTGCTCCAGGTAAGATCAAAAGAATAAGGTGAAAGTTTCCTCCCATAACCTTCCTGAGAGGTTAGATAGATCTTCCTAATAGATCAGGGCAGTGCTTAAGCAAATTCCTTAAGTCAGATTTATGCCACTTCCAGGTACTTTTTCAACACACACTTTTCCTCACTGTCAAGATTTACTGGCCTGGATGCCAGGAAACGGGGGAAAGTGTGCACACAAACACTCACAGAGGTGACAGGTCATGCTCATAAGAAATAATTTTCATACAATGATTGCTGCTCGTCTTTCATAGATCAGGTCTCTGTTAAACTGGTGACTTCATAGATGGTCAATGAACTAAAACTGTGAGTAAAGATGGTGTGGATGCTGAACACATGAAAAGAGGACGCTCATGACACTTGCACAAGCAGGAAAAAATCTGTAAATTGTGCTTTCAAATATCAATTTAACTCGGATACACGTACCTTGGGTTTTTTCCAATTCTTTCCATGAATGGTGCTTCTTTGCCACTTTCTACTCCAGCATCCGCCATTCTCTGGAAGCCTAAGGAGGAACACTAGCACGAGGTGTGGGACCTATACTGCTCACCAACAGCTCTCTCACTACATTTACTGCAGATCTGTCTACTTTCCTGCCCTTTTGCAATGCTCCAAGAGTCCCATGTAGTAGCCTGGGTCAGCTGCAGGGTAAAGGCAAGCCAGAACAGAGTTAATACAGAATTCCAGCTTCATTGGCCAAAAGTTAGCAAAGAAGAAAGACTTTTCTGCACAATGCCAAACAGGCTACCTTGAAAGTGCAAAGAAAAGTATCTGGGGAATATTAAAAATAAAACTTGAGACAAGTTCTGGCTCCACAACCATCTATGCCCAGCACCATTTCAGACCCAAGCAGCAGCAACGGATCATAAAGGGGTGCCCAAAATGCTCCTTTGCACCTGTGTAAAGTGAAGGACAAAGTGAACACTACTCTCAAGGCAGTCCCTCAACCTGCTGAGACTCCTCTGGGCCCACAAAGTCAGGAACATGAGAGGGTCCCCCTACCTTGGTGCCTGGTCTCTCAGGTGCTATTTTGAATTACCTTAAACAGAAGGCAAATGCTTTATTCGCGGAAGAGTGCAGAAATGAGATTGTAAATTCTGTTGACAGCCTAAAGGTTTGTCTTGTTGACTTTCACATTTATTTCTTTTTCATGGTTTTACTAATTTGAATCTTAATTAAAGACTAATAATTCATTTCATTCTTCACTGACTACTGCTTTTTCATTATCAGGTGATACTTAAAATAGTACAAAGGGTGTATCCAGAATTCCAATTAAAAATTAAATTATAACAATTTTCTGCACAAATCAAAGATCTGTTATCTCAGAAATTGCAATTTCAAAGTGATAAATATGCCTCAGTCACTTTCCCTTGCTGCACAGCAGTAGGCACCATGCTTCTCATCCAAAAGCTTCTCTTACTGAAGCAATTATTAAAAACTCTGCCTAGACATATTAAAACACTGACGGTAACAAAAATAAATGTTGACAACAGAACATGGTGCATTACATCACAACAGCATCAATCATAGGATCTCCATTTGTAACTATCACTATGAGGCTGCATCTCCATGAAATAAGAGTGTTTGCTGGCACTGCAAAGTTTAGCTTTGTTTATGAGAACTATTTCAACTGAAATATGGTCTTACTTTTTTATTTAATTACATAAATACATTCCAACCTACTGTAAGCATAGAAAATCTAATCCCCGCTTTCCTGAACCTACTGTTATCTCTTGCATTTTTTTAAAGTAAGCATAAAGCTCATCTCGACCCTGGTCACTTAATGCTATTGTGTCAGAGGGGTTTGAGAGTGCTAGTATTTTATCTTGATTCCTGTTTTAAAGCCCATCCTTTCTACAAGATGTACAAATTGGCCTTGATGCAGTAAGAATAAATACTTCTCTTTTGATCAAACAGCATTTTGGACTTGTTTTGCAGAGCTGAGGAGGGCAAGGATATATCAGACTCACTGCAACCATTCATGCTTCAGCAATTCACTGCACCTCAATTCCAGCAATAAAATGGCAGGATGGGCTCTAGAAAATTTGTGGGTTTACTTCTTAAACCACATAAAAATACCCCAGAAATGGCCAAGCATTTCTACTTATTTTGCTATTTCTACCATTACTTTTTAATTTATTATTAGTAGTATTATTATTATTGTCACCAGCTTTCCCAGGGACTGGAGGCTACTGAGAAATGAAAAATCTTAATGAGACATCTGAGAAATCACCCAGCAGTACATCCAGTCAGGGCAGGTGTAAAAGCAATAGACAATAGTATATGGATACTACTACAGGCAAGTTATATGTTCTGGATTTCAATGAGAATTATCTTAATTCTTATTTATTTATTTAAAGCTTCTGACCGAAGCCTTTTTTTTCCCCTGTAAGCTATTGTGCTCATCACCTTCATTCTCCAGGCACCACCATCATATGGAAAGAGATATGTGAAGAATCAGTAACAAAGTATTCTATTTCAAATTTTAATTTGATATTCAGTAAACGCAGTATGTAGAAAAAGTATTGAGTATGCCACAGACAGCAGATTAAAACAGGAGACTGCATCTCTGCTCAGACCAACTCAGGAAATCTAATTTACCAAGAGCAACATAATGGGTACAGTGTAATTACTATAACTGGCAATATCAAAGTCTTTGAAATCTCCTGGCACCATGATATGAAAACAGAAATCTTTAGGAACTATTTAATTGTAGATGCACGTTAGTCATGCTGTCACACTGCACCTGGTATCACACAACATGCCTAGAGGTATGCATTTCAGTTATTCAAGAGACAGCAGAGCAAGTGAGTGAAAACAGCATTTGGGAGGCAACAAATAAAATTCAGTGGGTTCCCTCAGTGTGGTGAACGGATCTAAGATTAAAAATAAATCAGTATATTCAGTCTTCTGTATGAGTTCAAGCATTTTGAGATGATTCAAGCTTTGAGCCAATCTGAACTTCAGACCATGTTTGCTGTGGGGATTTAGAAGAACAGTCACTGGTGGTTTAACTTCAGCTTTCCCCACACTCCAGTAAAATTAGTCCTTGCTGGCCTATGGTTCCTTCAGGAAAATCTGGTCAAAGACATATGAATACTGGGATAAATTTCACACCCATGCTGAGAATAACATTGCTCACACCACTTAGACAAATATCCTGAAGATATAATACTGTTCCCTTCGAAGAATGGGCAGAGGAGGAACAGGTGTTCAGTGATCAGTGACCAGCTGCTTGGCTACCAGGTAGTTCACAATTCAATAAGCCATTTCCTTAGAAAAATAAAAAAAGAAATAAAAACCTACCACCTCATTTGCAAGTAGATAATGATAATGTTTCTTTCTATATTTTATTATATAATGAATTATATATATAATTGCTTAGGTAAACTGAAATACAACCATCGCTGCAACATCCAGGTGAGTCACATTCACTTAGAGAGGACATGCTGAGTACAAACATGTAGATCTGTGCAGTGTTTTTCATGAAAACATTTATCCCCTCCATGAAAAGATTATACAAAAGCGTTACAGAACTCTGTACTCAACCAGCCTTCCTACCACGTTTCCAATGCACATAGGGACCAGCCTAGAATGACAGTGTTGTGTGACATGTCTAATTAAAACTGCCCAAAGCCTGCCAAGTCAGCTATATTACTCACGGCAGCACTCACAAACGTTGTGGACTAAATTCAAACTCAGCCACCAAAACAGCAACCTGGTTTCCTGAGTTGCTTATCCCTAGTAACATCCACACAGTGGGTTACACAGTGGCTTGGGGATACTAAGCATTTGAAAGATGAGCTGTATCTACAAAGATAGCCAAATGCGGAATTCCTGTGCCAAAATTAAGACCCTCAGTGTACGTGCTTCAGCTACTGAGCCTGAAGTATATTTGTTGCTGAACACAGACACTTTAATGTCTACAAAATAAAAAAATGTAAACAGAGGAACCCAGAATTAAGAATATTGCATTCCTGTGGGATTTCTTCTCACCATCCCTTTACAGTGAGGTCAGTAAACAGTAGTTTGAAATTTTATGCATATACATAAAATTAAAGATTTATAGAGTAGCTTGGTCTCCAGCTTCTGAAATACATAAATATATTAACACAATATAAAAGATTCTCAGATATTTAGCATAGTTCTAGGGGCTTTGGTTTTTACCTCCTCCCACCAGCTTCACAAAGCCCAGATGAAGAGCTGCAAATCTCAGTTACTTATCAAGTGGGCTGAAGTCCCCAGGTACTTCAGAGGGAGAGGGAAGCCAAACTCAAGGAAAACAATACCATGCCATGCCATGGTTAAAGGCCAAGCAAGAAATACAGGTACAGCAGAAGAGGACTGAGAAGACAATAGCGGGAAGACAATGAGAAGTGTGCTGATAGCAAAGGCAAACTGCCTGGGAGGGCTTCTGGTAGAATAAGACCACCAAAAGGGAAAACAACCTGCAAAGCTTTGCTAATTTTTTCAGGCTATGTCAGCTCACTTAAGTCAAACTTGGCATTTTGAAACCTGGATCACTGATTTTGAAAGTGCAAAAAGAGCAATTATGCATATATACATCATATATTCCTCAAAAGAGGCTCAGTTTGCAAGCTACTCATCAGCTGGAGTGCCTGAAAATAATTTTATAAACAGCTAATAAGTACTTGGCATTTACATTCTGCCAGGCACACAGCGATCAAGATTGTCATGCAGAGTCTGGACACCTGCCCTCCTCATCTGCTCTTTCAAAACCAAGAACATTAAATTAAAAACACATTTTTAAAAATCAAAATTTATGTATTGTGCTAGGCATTTCTAGGTTGGGGAGAGTCCCCTCTAAAAGAAAAGAAAGTCCTGAGTACATTGCTACTTTGAGTAGATAACCGAGTATTTTTGAGAAAGATGAAATAACACCTATTAGTAGAAAGAAATACGCCAGCTTTCCAAGCATATGTTGGTCTAAATGGTGCTAGAATGAAAATACAGGCAGAAAACATAAGTGTATGATTACAAACCAGCTGAAGACAATGGGGAGGAATTTATTTTATACAATTCCATTAAACACAGATTTGAATCATTTCATCAGTTGAAGCATTTTAACATGAAACAAAAACAACTCACAAGGAAATATTTCTAATAATAAAGTATTGTAAATTTTGATTTTTAAAATATTTTTCTTTTAGAAATGCTTCCAGAGTAAATAATCTGAAGGTAAATAATATGAAAATTAGTCACGTATTTTGTTGCCTGTCAATCAGAAATACTTGTGAGAGGACTGATTAACTTCCTCAATATCTCTGGTTTGAGTTAGTCTGAAGCAAAGTATGTTTGCCTAGTTTGGTCAGAGCAAAACCAGAAGAACTCAGGACTCCTCCAAGCCAGTGATTAGCCTGTTAGCTGTCTTACAAAACGTTCTGTAGTTGACAGATAAAGACAATTAAAATAACACCTCTCAAGTGGAGAACCGTATTTTGCTGTAACTAGTATTTATTGAAAAGTTTGATCATTGGACCGTCATTGCTGCAGGCAATTATCTGTAGCATCAGAAATATGGAAGAGAAGCACCAGCTAGAACTTCAGCCACACTTTCAGACGGTTCTAGCTTAAAAACACTCAGCATTTGGAACCAAAGCCTTGATTCTGCCCTTGGCTCGGACCCCAGCACTTTCCTTGTGGTCCACGGACTTGCACAGCAACATCTCCTGGAAGACTTCTTACTCTTGTCCTCAGCCAAGGGGATGCAGAGCTCCGCTAAAGCCTGACCCTTAAAGCCCTCTTACACCTCATGAAGTAGGTTTGACTTTCCAGAATATTTGTCTCCCACAGCAGGGGAAAATAAGGGCTTGTGAGTGGTGTCTCAAGTCAGTCCACGGAGCCAGCAAGAAGAAACAACACATCCTACAAATACACCTGCAAATTTTAACTGCAGGGCAAGATGCTAAACATGGTAGTGAATTTGCAGCAGTGATAGGAAAAAGTACTAAATATCCTTTTATGGTGACAGCTTCTAGCAAACCATGTGCAAATCACCAAACTGATATAAATGGAGTTTATAGGCAGCTTGTTGACACCTAAATAGACTCACAGAAGGGCCACTACACATTTCTACATATAATCTCTCTGACTTGGATGCTCATTTCAGATACAGTTTATTAAAAAACCCACAAACTATCAGAACAGATGTGTTTGTACACCAGGAATAAAAGCAGATCCTTCTTAGAGATGGGTTAGGCTGCAAGAAAACAATTATTTTCTTCTGACATTAATGGAACAAAGTCACCGAATTTCCAATGAGGCCAAAAACAACCTTTCCCGCACACAGAGGGGCAAAATTTTACGAAGTGTTCACCCAGAACTAATTCCCAGCAGCTACCCATTAAAATATCACAGCATTAAAAGACAGGGCATAAAATACCTCTCTTTTAATTTTCCCAAACTCTTCAAATGCCAGGAGATGAAGAAATGCCTCTCAATATATGACTCAAGAGTTATAACTAGAATACAAACAGGACAGGCTTTCTTTTCAAATTGCTGAGCCCATACAAGTTTGCACCATCCTTGTTCTTTAGTTTGAATTTGGCATCTGTGCCAAGTCCAGCAGTCATATGGACAAGCGTGCTGACCCTGCAGCAGGGAAAAGGGGACAATATCCCCGCTTTTCTATTCCAGCACATATTTAATTTTTTTTTTTTCTTATTTAACAAGATAACTATTTTACCCAGAACCACAAGGAAAAAAAATGTAGTATCTTCTTTACATGGCAATGAAAGTCCTCCCTGCATGGACAGTCCATAAAATGTTCCCATGAAAGATGCAGGAAACTCACTACATGCACCTTTACACCACACCGTATCCCTCTATCAACCATCTCTGTAAATTCTGCCTGGGGTTTAAGAGTTTGTGCTGGGTGTCTGGGGTGTGCTCTCAATTCACTCGTTCTTCAGTGCAGACTTTGATTAATGTTAAATCCCACACTGGGCCATAAGTGAAGTCACTGCCAGATGATTTGCATGGCTCTGTAGAAAAATGTTTTGTATCCTTTTCCTCTGTCCCCAGCTAAGCAACCCAGCCTCCTCACAGCATCTGCTTTACACTGCAATGACCATTTTTCTCCTTCTAGTTCATGCTGAGAAACAAATTTCTCCTTTAGGAGAGAAACTTATCCAGCCTGAAATGCTACATATGTTCCCAAAGTACCGGCAGAAGCCCTTTAGTGAGCTGTCAGGTTGGCCAAAATCTATGGGTCCAAAACCTCCAGCGGGCATAAAGCTGCCTGGAGGGACCTGAAGTTAAAAAAGGGAGGAGAATCAGCTCACACCAATAAAACCAATCATAGAATCATTTGGGTTGGAAGGGACCTTTAAAGGTCATCTAGTCCAACCCCCCTGCAATGAGCATGGACATTTTCATCATGCTCAGAGCCCTGTCCAATCTGACCTTTTAATATCTCCAGGAATGGGACATCTACCACCTCCCTGAGCAACCTATGCCAATACTTACCTTTATTTCAGATCTGGTCTATAAAACCTGCTGTCTTCAATCTTAGTGGAAAACTCATCCTTTAGTAAAAAAAAAATAAGGTTATTTCTTTTGGAGGCAAGTGTAGAGTGTGGCACCAGGTAACTACATAGGAAGGAGTTTCTTTTCAGAGCAGGCAGCCATGGGCAACGTTGCTTTACCCTTGACACAATCATCTGCAGAGCACAGCACCAGCTTCTCCGGATTAATAGCCCTACCCTCAGCTACTCAGTGGTAAGCTTTTACAACAAGGAAGCCAATTATGGGAGTGATCAAAAGGAAGACATATCATCTTCAGGGACAACTGACCTTGCCTTGAAGAAGATTACTGATAGGTTTAGTAGGTTATTATTAAAAACATTTTCTACTTGAGGGATTTTCTTTCTAATTCAAAGTCCCAGAACACGCAGAAAACACATTTCCCCCATTTCTTAGTAACCATCACTCTATTTTTTCAAATAGGATGATAGAAACATACATTAAAGAATTCATTTATGCTCACATCTCACAGATATCATCACAGAACATCCACAGCAGAGTCCTACAGAACAAGTACACCAAAATTTCACAAAAGGGAACTTTAAGAGTCAGAAGCCCAATTTTTCTCTGACACAAGACAAAGAAACTTTGCATCTCAAACCTCTAGGCATATGGAAGGTTAAGTATATTTATGTTTATCACTTCCCATCCCCTGTTTACTCACTGAAAGATAGGTGTTGCTTTCATTGATCAAAAACGAAAGTAATGCACTATATGCATAATGTATTTTCTTCTAAATGGCAGTACAATTTTTTGTGACTTACTTCAAAGGAATATATAACACAACATTTCTTGCATGTATCATTACTATGAATACACAGGCAATTGCAGATTGAGAGCTCCTAAGAAAAACACCTCAAATTCCTCAAAAAAGGAAGAAGAGTAAAGCATATGACAAATTAAAAACTCCCAAAGTGATTAAAATTTTGTTCTTTCTTTTCAATTCAGCAGGCATAACGTATGCTAGTTCATTATTTAGAAGTAGGTTTATTTCCCCATTATCATTAATACATCTGCATGATTCCATGGCAAATTTAAAGTAATTAAAAAAAATATCTGCCACTTGTATTGACAAAACAATACAAGAAAGTGGCAAATACTTTAGAAGCTGTTTTTCTAGAGGGAAGTAGTTTCATCTGGGCACACCGACTGACTCTTGTGCATATGCAACGGCCTAAGCACATTCCTCTGTGAAGCACAAATACATGTTCACAGTGTTTTACTTTCTCACACACACACACCTGCCTTAAAATCTGAAAAAATTTAAGGACAAAGTAATCCATAGAACTCTGATGTGAAGTGGTTACACAAATCTGAACTGTGAGCATTACAAGACTATTCCTTCTGCCTTTTCCCCCTAGTATCAGTTCATCAGTGCAATTCATCAAATCAGTGCATTTCATGTTTTTTTTACAATGCTAGATAGAGTTTTCACTATACTACCAGTTCAAACAAATAATGGGAAATCTGAGTCTTTTCTACGCTTAGATAAAAGACCTAGAGATGCTCTAATGTCATTAGTTCCAAAACTAGTAGCATCACCCACATTTTAGGCAGACAACCTGAAGCCCTTAGTCATGGCATTAAATAAACCTTGGTAGAGAGATGGTGTATTTAATGCTTGATTGACTAAATATGTAAAACCATGTTTTATTCTTTTAGCTATAATTTCCTTACCTTTTTAATTAGTAGATATATCCAAATATAAAAACTTGAGAGATAACATCCAAGATGGGATGGTGATTTAGCTTGCAGGACAACCATGTGCTCCCTTTTATTCCTTAACTGCAAGTCATACAGAACAGGTGTTCTCACCTTAATCCAGAGAGGAGAGGACTAGGAGTCATAAAAACCCTATGATGGTAAAATATTAGAATTCACTCTTATTCCTCTCCCTTCAAAAGAGCCACAAGAGACATATGGATCACATCAGCTCTTTGCATGGATTCCAGCCCACTCCTCCAGCCTTACTCTCAGGAGGCTGAAGAAACCAGAGCTTCATCTCTCAGTGGCTGGGTTTTGTGTTTCCATTTAATGGTTGGAGAGAGAAAGGAAAGATCACAAAGGGCTTTCTGAGAAGGACAAAGAAACTGAATACCTGTGGGGTTAATAAGGGCTGATTGCCCCTTTAAGCCAAACACAGAGGTCAAGCAGGTCCAACTCCCAAGACACCACCTCTCCACAACAGCTTTGCAGAATGCAAAATCTGCTCTTTTTTTGTTTTTATCATCATTTTTGTTTTTATCATCATTTTTGTACCATGTGTTTCCCATATTTGCTCTATGCACCAGTCTTTAGTCATGAGTCCTTGTTTCATGTTGAAGGATACAGGATATTAGGGATACAGTCCCTAACAAAATCATCTCATCCATTCCCTCAGATAAAGAATTTGAAAGAGAATTTTCACATCAGGAGTCAGGTACAGAAAAATTAATGCCAAACTTTCTCAACACCTCATTGCCTTTGAATATAAACTTGATATCCCAGAAATTTTTCTCAGAATACCACACTTGGGATTTCAGAGTCCAAAACAGACACTAATTACTTAATCTTCTATATACTGTCTTTTGAGGGAAGCAAATACATTCTGATAGACAGAAAAAACATAAATAGGATGGTAATTGACATATCTGTAAGCATGTGGTATCAGGAAACTAAAAGGAGCCAGTTTGTACCTAGTCAGACATTTTTCACATGCTGACAAAGCAATCTACCTCTTTCTCTTCTTTGGTAACCCCCTTGAAGACATTTTAATGCATACCTTGATAAGTTTAACTCTGAGCATCTGTATTCCTGTATTTCACTTTGAAAGCTGCTGCTTTTCTTTCATATTTTAAAGATGAAAAAAGACTTGTGCAACTAAAACATGCAATTTTGCCAACTCTGCAGGTTATTCAGAGTAAAACATCTCATCTCCTCCTATATAATCCTTGTCCTGTTTGTCTCTAGACCATCCCACTAACAGTAGAGCCATAAACAAGGAGAGATGAAAAAGTACAAAGCTCATTATATGGAAAAAATATGAATCTTTAATTGACTTTTCTGATGCTGATCTCTGCAAAGTGATCTTTTCTCATCCATCTCCATCAGGACTTTTGTATATGTGATATGTGCCAAAGCACGAGCAGAACATGTACAAGCACTAAACCTTAATAAGCCAAAGATACAGAGGGTGGTATCTTAAGTCACTTAGTTTATCCAGATCTGTATAGACAGCAAGGCCAAAGTCTTTTCACACCAGGTCTGTAAATTACAAAACATCATGGTCCTATTGCAAATAATCCCAGGATTTGCATTCTTTAAAAAAGCCTTAAAATTATGAGGATGAAGAACAATCTGCTCTACCACTGTTTCCATTGGAGCTGGTGCTAGATGAGAAGGTGCAATCATTTGTGCTGAAAAAGTCAGCTATTGATTGCAAGGGGTTAAGAATAGCTGAACCAAGTCATTACAAAATCATTAGGATTTTTATATTCCTTTGTTCCTGTTGAATGCAACAAATATCTCATTTAGCAGAAATATTCATGGTTAAGACATGATTTCTCCGCATAAGAAAATGAGACAAATGGCATTTTCCTAATAAATGCTTTTAATTTACAGAACGGGTTCAGATGTGCCTCTGATTATCTGTATTTCTGGCTTGTCCATAGTTACAGAGAGATCAGTGCCTTTCTAAAGGAGACTGACTTGATACCCATGCTCCTTTCTGTATGCCACTCAGAGTTAAGTCAGGAGGCACGATATTTATCCTTCTTTTCAAAATGCTTTCACATGTCCAAGCAATACTTTGATTTAAATAACACTACAAAGTGCTTATCACACAAGTCTGCTTATAATGCAAGCCAACAGCATTTGGTACCTTTAAATAAAATGCGGAGTTACCTCTGATTCACATGCTGAAAGAAGTGTTAGGAACAGAGTCAATGCTACTGTAGTAATCCTTTACACTAAGGCAAATTGATCAGATCTGTTATAAATCAAAGTAAATCCACTGATGTTACAGTCACCTCATGCCAAGGAAAGATCTGGAAAGATCTGTCCACTTTCATATTGTTTCATAACCGCTTGAGGAGTACATGCTTTTAGTGGAGGCAAGCCCATAATGTTCTCCAGCAATTATTTAGTAATTTAATGATTTTGATAGTTGTAATCAGCTGATTAGGAAGCGTGCTTTTTAACAGAGGATTTGTGATTTCTCTTTGAAATAGATTCAAATGCTTAAAACTCAAATAAAGCTCCACCAACATCAGCTACAGGTTTGGGGTGCCACATGGACTCACCACTGCACTGCTGGCTCTTGTAGTCTATATCCAACAACCCAGTGTGTGCCATCACTCACCTCCACAGGGAGGTCTCTCCCCTCAACCAGCTCCCAAGCCAAGGGAGAGCCCCCTGCTGCAAGAGCTTTGCTCTGAGGAACAGCAGCTCAGAAAGGCTGCCCCGGGGGCTCCTTCACACCCCGGGCCAGTCTGGCCAGTGACCAACTATGGTCATAACTCCATGGGCTCAGGACCCACTTCCTGCCCCTGCACCGCCAGCGCCACCGTGTGGACGAGACAAGAGCTGCAGGTAGAGCACGCGGGACAGACCAGAATGTGGGTTTAAGGCTGTCTCAGAGGGAAGCAGATATTTTCACGATATATATAGACATAATATAGAAAAATATAAAATAAAGCTATTAAAATGTAGATCATAGAAATATAGGCTAAATCAGGATGTGAGGAGACTCAGAATTTCCTCTAAAAACAAGGTTGTAAGTTTAAGATTTTCAGAGCAGTAGCTTGGGTTGCATTTTAACAGTCGGAGCAAGCAGATATTCTCCTGGATGTAACCAGCTAAAAAAGCATGTGCTCCAATTACATTCCACTTAGAAATGCATTTTTTTTAAACGGGTGCCTTGGAAACTCACCTGCATCCAAGTCACAGAATGCTTCAGTACTGCAATAGCCTCTGAAAACACACAACCTTGCCATGTTGTTGTATGAGCTGCTATAAACCCGAGACTCATAAATCAAAATTCTGATATATTTTCTACAAATTACAGTCTTTAATTAAGCACAGATCATGATTCAGTTATTCTGGAGGGTTTCCATTTACCAGAATGGCTCTGATGATCAGCTAGCATAGCAAACAGTTCCCTGAAAAAGAGCTCACAGTAATAAATAAGGCACAAAATGAATATATCTTGTGGGAAATTCACTCACATCACACACAGTATTAGAGCTGCTGTTAGAAATCCACTGCAAACAGTCAAAGCTCCTATCAGTCAAAAAGGATCTGCCCAAAGTATCTGGAATTTGCAGGTCTTTTCTCTCAGATTTATTACTCAGAACATTCATAAATTGGGTCTTCCTATAATGAACCTCACTGGTTTTTAACCAAAGGTATAGCAACTGCAACGCACAGAGATCAGAAAATCTGTGTTTAGTTGGACCCTTGATGCAGTGACTGAGGCAACAGTATTTATTGCTCTGGATAATAAAAAACCCAATAATTTAGTACTGGAAGACATAGAAGGACTTCACAAAATAGTACTTTGTATGGTAATAGATGAATTTTGTGTTTATCTATTCTATGGAGGAAAAAAACCTCTAAAGCAATAAAAGACATTAAAGACAAAAAGGCATGCTAATATGCTTCACTACTTCCTGTGAGCACAGATTAGCACCAAACATAGCTGGTGAGTGGGAAGTCGCCTGACAAACAGGCAAGTTGGTAGATGTTTCACTAAAGATGCATCAGTGATTCTACAATTAAAAGATTAGATATTGGTTACATTTTGACAGCATTTCCCAAAGGCCTTACAGCTCCTTTTCTGTCCCCAGGCTAGTACATAATCATTCAGACAGAACATCTGCAGTATGTGGTGCACTGGCATGTATCCACAGTGGGATGGAGAAACCTGTGTTAGTCATACCACAGAAAATGCCTATATAAGACCAAAGTAAATTGTGATAGCAATCATGAGTTAGGAGCAATCAAGTGGTCATTCTGATACTAAACACTTACTCGTAATTTTTCTAACCTCTCTACATTATCAATATTACTATTACAGGCACAAATGCAGAAGAAGCCCTAGGTAACACCTGCTCAGGCACTATAATAATGTAGCTTTCTCATCATAAGTTGATGGCAGGAGAAGATCTGAGGTTTTTGGTCTGGAGCAGTGAATTTGTCAGACTGTCCAAACAGAAATGTGTCAGCAACTCCACATTTTTTTTACAGCCCAGCTTTCTTACACCTGTCCCTTCAGCTTCCTTTCCATTACATCCAAATAACGTATTTTTTTTTTTTACTTCATTGTTTCCTCACAAACACCATCTTTTCTCCTGTTGTGAAGTGCTTGCAGGACTGTTTTCATGGGCTGTGCCTATCACAATCAGATGTGCTTTCCAGATAACTTCTGCGTTAGCTTTCAGAAGATGCACTGCTGCTGTCAGCTCAATCAGGTATGTGAACAGCTAGTCTAGGAAACAGTTCTGCAGAGGGCAAATGATTTTTACTAAAGCTAACCCCCCCAAAAGCAGTAGACAGTACACAATAACATTTTTTCCCACCTAGACAAAGCTCAGGACTCAGCAAGTGCTTTGCATGGACACACTCAATGTTTCCACTGACTCAACACCCTGAGCTTGGTGACACTGGAAACAAACATAAGTATGTTTAAAATAAGGTACAGAATTAGGTCAAAAAAGTAACAGCTAAACTATAGCTACTCCAGCTTTTTCCCTCTGAAGTTTTCCAGCATTGCTACCTGCTCATTGAAGGGGAGCTGGACTAGATGCCCTTTGGGGGTCCTTTCCAACCCAAACTATTCTATGATTCTATGATTCTTTGGTTCAGTTCTCAGGACTAGCAGAGCTGGCAGCACTGGGTGGGATCCAGATACTGTGTAGATGCTTCCGGAAGCTGCAGGTGTCGTGTAACTTCACACCGCACTACTGCACCTCTTCAGTGGCACCAAAGAAAATGAGGACTTTATCCACCCTGCTCTTAGGAGCCCTGCTTGAGTTTTAACTCAATACAGGGATGCTGAGGAGGGACTCTTCATTAGGGACTGCAGTGATAGGACAAGGGGTAACGGGTTCAAACTTAGAGAGGGGAAATTTAGATTGGATCTGAGGAAGAAATTCTTTACTGTAAGGGTGGTGAGGCACTGGAATGGGTTGCTCAGGGAAGTTGTGAATGCTTCATCCCTGGCGGTGTTCAAGGCCGGGTTGGACAGAGCCTTGGGTGGCATGGTTTAGTAGGAGGTGTCCCTGCCCATGGCAGGGAGATTGGAACTAGATGATCTTAAGTCCTCTCCAGCCCTAACTATTCTATGATTCTATTCCATAGTACAATGAGTATTCAAATAGAACAAAAAGCCTATGCTAAGACTATAGCAGGCTATTCTTATAGTCTGGTTTAATGGGATTACTAAACGCAATTCAGCTTCATTGTGAAGGTCCAAGTTTTATACATTTTTCCTGTCCCATTTCCAGCCCTGGATTTCATAAATTTTGCATAAAACATTTGCAACACAGAATTCCTTGCTATGAAGTATGTGTCATATTGGTCCATATCTCATTTAAATACATCAGATTTTCTAGCAATTTATTCTATTTATAACAAAATCTGAAAACATTTGACACACTAGAATTTAAATGTACGTATACTAACAGGACAGGCTTCTCAATAGATGTTATGAGTGATGTCAAATGATCCAACTAGGATTTCCTTTGTCAGTAAGCATTTTCCAGTAGTTTCTACTACATCCCCTACAATGTTCTGATAGCAACTGATACTGCATCAAACTGTAAGATCTATAGAACATTTCACAAAAACAAACTGGAAATCAATTACCTCTTCTTGCATACTCTGGAGATGGAGGTTTGAGGTTCTGTACTGATTCACCCCCAGAAGACTCCAACTCACATACAGCTGCAGTTAAAAAAGATTTTCCACCACTAGGGAAGGGCAGACAAGTACAAGTAAAGATTTCTAAAGCCTTAAGTAGGCTATAAAATGTGTGCTCCTCAACTCTACCCCTGACTAAACAATCAGCAAATATTGTGAAAAACTAATTTTCTTAGAAAAAATGTAATTTTTGAGTTGAGTGAAATAAATTCCATCAGTCATTGCAGAGAACTTTTTTTTTAAGTGTATTGGAAGTTTCAGTGTTTCTCCCCACAATCATGTTAGCTGAATTTTCCTGCTACTAGCAGTTCATCTAAGAACACACAGTTTTGGAACAAGTAAATAACAAGTGACAGGTGTGACTCAGCCAGCCCGAACTAAAACTGAACTTCTACAGTAGCTAACAACAGACCAAGATGGAAAATGGGAGAAAGCAGAGTTACAGTGATGGTCTTAAGAGTCCTAGGGATACGTACACAGTCAGCAGATTGACTGATACCGTCACGACTAATTCATAGGGGGACCTTAGCAGCAAAGAAATATGTTTGCTAGAGATAGAGAATGACAGGGCCATGTCAGGATTGTTACACGCTGCCCGACTGCAGTATAATCAGCTCTAGACAGTTATAAACTCATCAGCTGCCACTTGCAAATAGCTGGATTTTACTTCCAATGTGAAACTGGAACCTTTCAGGTGTACGCCATGAAAACCTCTGATGAATCTTAAGTATTAATGGAGTTCACAGTATTATGTCATCCTTTCAGATTAAGTCTAGCTGGAGAAATTCTTGGTGCAGCTTGTGAAGGACATCCTGATTAGGCTCCAGTATTGCACGTGCATGATCAGTATCATCTCAAGATTTCTCTGTTGTCTACTGGAGTTCTGATAATTTGTGTAACTTTGTTCCTGTATTCCAACTGACCCACTACTTCAGTTGATTTAAGAATTAACACTCATTTTATCTTGTCAAAGAGCACCTGCCTCCTGAGAAAAGACAAAACTAGAAGCAAGGCACCAGAGGGACGTTACTTCAGTGTCCATGGAGCAGGGAGGCCTTGATATCACTTGACATCCTAAGGACATCAGCAGGGAAGAAAAAGACTGAGATGCTGGGAAAAATGGAATGAAAATGTAGACCATCAATCAGGTCAAGTGTGCCATGTCAGTAAAGAACAGGACCACTGCTCTGCAGCAAAGAGTTAAGCTACCACAGCAGAAGTAAAAGTCTGTGGCACTGACAAGCCATGGAAGATATCACTTGCTACTGCCACTGCCACTGGAAATAATGGGTTCAGGAAGCTGCAGTACACCAAAAAAACTCAAAACCAAAAAATCACAGATGCTTTATCTCCTGAGAAGATTACTCACATTAGCAGCACAATTCTGCCTTGTATTTAAGCCCAAAACTTTGGAGACCTTTCAGAGTGCAAGCCTGGAAGCAGCTGCAGGCTGAATCCTGTGAGCAGCAACACAAAATGCCTGAGCTGTGCAGAGCCAATTTGCTGCAAAGCATTTTGCTTCAAGGCAGCAATAACTTCTACCTTCCTCAGCTCTGTTTTGTTGATAGTTTTTATGTGCTACTGGATCACTCTATGCAATGACCCATGTTGAAATCATTAGGAAACAGTTCAGGTTTTTCTGTATTAATGACTGACACAATAAACTGTGTCTTATTTAACCACTCAATTGTCAGAGCTTATAAATGCGAATTCTCAGACCTGCCTTTATTTTTCACTACTTTTATTTTTAATGGCCTTAGCCAAATCACATGGGGATACTTCCAGTGTGAATTAGAAATTTACTTAATTATTCTGTGGAATAATTCTGGCACACATATGGATGGTGAAAATAATGATAAAAGGCAAAATTTTACCTCCATGTACCTGCATAGGATGCAAGGGAACTTGATATAAGCCACTAGGAATGGTGTTGAAGGGCTGAATTTGAATGCCCCCACTCATTATTTTTAGAGTTGTTCTAATAAAGTGCTACTTTCTTTGGGCTAATTACATATAACTGCTGGGTCTGTAATAACATAGCCTCAGAACCCTGTTTCACTCTAGCAGTCCCAGTAACAGACCTTCAACCTGCTCCTCATTCAAAATACCCATCAGGGAGCCTTGGGTTTCAAGCTCAGATCCTGTACTCTTCCCTTTGTCCCCATGTGCGACGAAGGGTGTTGGTGGCAGGACAGGGTCAAGCACTCACAGGGACCACACTAGTGACAATAAACAGCCCTATCTTTCCAGAATGAAACAGAGGAAAGAGCCAACATGTTCCAGGGCTGTGTTAGGCAGCGCACTGCCGGCAAGTCGAGGTAGGCGATCCTTCCCTTCTGTGGTATCTGATGGGAGAGTGAAGAAGACAGAGCCAGACTCTTCTCAGTAGTGCCCAACAACAAGATGCTACAGGAGTAAACTGAAATACAGGAAATTCCATTTAAACATAAGACAAGACATTTTTTACTGTCAAGGTGGCCAAAGAGTTTGCCCGAGAGGCAAACTGCTAGATGTTCAGGTGCCTATTTATACACTGAGCAGGAAGACAGTTAGCCTCAGGGAGTCATGAAAATGGAATAAACCTTTGGGAAAAGGCATGCTCTCCATCTGGCCACAGGCTGCTGTTCCTGCCCATGCCACCCAGCAAAAGTCACCACCAGAATGGTGTGCCACAAAACCGCTGGCCCAGCTGGAGCAACCCATAAACAGACATGTTAAATATAATTTTGCCACTAATTTCACAAACTGCTATGAAAGGATTCTTGTCTTTGCAGCAATTCTGCGACTTGAAGTTTCATATACTGTGTCATTTTATTTTGCAGGTGACCTCCAGTTCTGCAAATGCTTTTAGGTGTGGTGTTATAAATTTAAGTCTGGAATGAGATGACCTGCTTAATTAGGATGTCTATAGCGTTTAATGAAAAAATGTAGTGCTTCAGGGTTTTTTTTCCTGCCAAAGGACCCCGATTTCTCAGAGCTAAACCAGAGACATCTAAACTCAAATTGCAATTTATAACACTGTTAAAAAAAACACTTCTGCATAATTTGGCCACATCTATAAAACCCACAGTTCCATTCGTTTAGTGGAAAACTTGCTCTTTTAATTTCCTGATATCTTCCTGGAAATTCTTCAGTCTTTACACTATGGGGGGGGAAAATGTATTTGCCCATCTCAGGTCTACACAAAATGCTGTACTTGGCTTTGCTGCAGAGCAGCACCTGTGGTGCTGGTGCATTGTTTGGAGAAGGTGGGACATTGACTTGTGTAGCACCGGGGCTAGCTCCTGGCAGAGGAAGAAGAAAGGAGTAAGTGGTCCATATGCTTCGGAACAATCTTTAGTTCAATTCTTTCTTGCTGGCAGATTCAACTTACTATAGAGGACACCATCTTCACAAAAGCTTCTGTTATTAGTGTGCTGTTTTTTCCACCTGTCTCCTGCTATCTACTGTTTTCCCAAGCCTTTTTGCAGCTATTTCTTCACTACTGCTTTCTTCCAAGCAAGACAGCAGAAGCCATGGCTACTGTGTCTGAAAAGAGGTCCTGGTATCCCACAGGATGTTCATGGCTGCTGAGACCATCACTGATCGATACCATGATGAAGTTTCTCCTTCCTAAAGGGGTTTTGTAAATAATTGCCTCAGACTGTGAAATGTTGCGGCACAGAGTTACAGCACAGGTTTGTTACCTTTAGCAATGGGAATGAAATAGGAAAAGAGTACTACTCATTTTGGGTTTACTGCCTTTTGAAAAAAGAAGCGTTAAAAGCTCATTATTAGCATGGTGAAGGGCTCCTCTGAACTCACACACACCCACAGCTTTAACTGTGACAGTGTCCTTGGTTCTGCATGGGGAAGACCTGGAATCAGTGCAAGGACACCATAGATTGTCTTCAGTCACTATTTATGTACTAATATTCATTCTTTGAAGCCCTTGAAAAGGGATGGCTGTTTGGGAGGGAAAAGTTGTGGATCAGATCTATCCTGATAGACACAGAGTTATTATAAAATCATAGAACCATAGAATAGTTAGGGTTGGAAAGGACCTTAAGATCATCTAGTTCCAACCCCCCTGCCATGCCCACAGACACCTCAC
>JAOEHY010010124.1:0-41004 GCA_025447955.1 Psilopsiagon aurifrons
AGGTCCTACACCTGGGTCAGAGCAATCCCAGGCACAGCTACAGGTTGGGCAGAGAAGAGATTGAGAGCAGCCCTGCGCAGAAGGACTTGGGGGTGATGGTCGATGGAAAAATGAACATGAGCCAGCAGTGTGCGCTTTCATCCCAGAAAGCCAACCGTACCCTGGGCTGCATCAAAAGGAGTGAGACCAGCAGGTCAAGGGAGGTGATCCTGCCCCTCTACTCTGTTCTTGTGAGACCTCACTTGGAGTACTGTGTGCAGTTCTGGTGTCCTGAACATCAAAAGGACATGCAACTGTTAGAACAAGTCCAGATGAGGCCACAAGGATGGTCGGGGGCCTGGAACACCTCCCGTATGAAGATAGGATGACAGAGTTGGAGCTGTTCAGCCTGGAGAAGAGAAGGCTGCGTGGAGATCTCATAGCAGCCTTCCAATATCTGAAGGGGGCCTATAGGGAAGGTGAGGATGGACTCTTCATTAGGGACTGTGGTCACAGGCAAGGGGTAATGGGTTCAAACTTAAACAGAGAAAGTTTAGATTGGATACAAGAAAGAAATTATTTACTGTAAGGGCGGTGAGGCACTGGAATGGGTTGCCCAGGGAGTTGTGAATGCTCCATCCCTGGCAGTGCTCAAGGCCAGGTTGGACATAGCCTTGGGTGGCATGGATTAGTGGGAGGTGTCTCTGCCCACAGCAGGGGGGTTGGAATTAGGTGATCTTAAGGTCCTTTCCAACCCTAACTATTCTATGATTCTATAATGCATTAATACGCGGGGTTTCTAAACTCTAACGTCAAGTTTAAAGGCTCATGTGATTCAGACTCTTCAATTTAAGCACATGGGCTTTTTCCTTTATGACATTTCTGCCTGTTGTTTGCTTCTGCATTGTGGTTCAACTGCACATTCATGTGTCACTCAATTAGAAGCATATATCAGAAAGTATAATCCAGATTTTGTATCAAAGAGAATCCCTTGTGTCTAATACAGACTCCTATGAAAAGAAATACTTGCAGCTACAGCAGTCAGTTTATTCTTATTTACTAAAATTTATTTATTCCTTAGCAAGGGGATTCCTGTCTTTTTGAATATAATTTTCCATAAGATATTAGTGGAAAAAATGTCACTGCATAAACATAATATTGAAGCAAACTAATACAGACACTTCCAACAGGACCCCACAGTGTAGAAAGCTGTGTAATAAAATTGGCTGTTCATGTCAGATAATAAAACTGGGGACAGTGTCACTTGCTGATCATGTTCTCAATTTTCTAATCTTTAATCCTGTCATGAATCTACTTTAAATTAGCCCTATCTGTCACTTTTTGCTTGTAGGTGTGTATTGATTTTTGTGGGTTTTTTTTGTTTTTTGAAGTTGAACTCACACATGGGAATTATTAGGTCCCTCTTATCATAGTTATGTGACATTTGCACCATTCATTCAGCTTTGTGAACACATAAAAAGCTTAATTTCCTATATCCAGAAGTCTTGAACTGCTTGCCGTCTGTTTGGACTCAAAGTGTTTGATTGCAGAAATGGCCTAGTGGTGAGTAGCTTTACATTGCCAGTAGCTCTTCTTCAGGCTACAGGAGAGTGGAAGTTGTGTTCCCCTTGTTAGCTCATCAGTTTTGTAAATACACAAACAAGGTGTTTCTGTTTACCTCTATGTATCATCTGGTTTTATTTTCAGAAGACCAGTCTTCCATTGCTTTTCTTTCCATGGGCATGTTTCTCTTCAAAGCCAGGCATGTTCCCAAGTTGTATATATGGTTAGAATATTAATGACGTGAGGTCAGCTGAGAAAATGCGAAAGATAATTTTGGGTATTATGTCTTATACTCTGAGTGCTCTTCTATTCAGACTAAGACATATTTTAATACTTTGAGTCATTGTATTCAACAAGATTTCAGGAACATTAATTGAGAAAGTACTGTAGTTTAGAGATTTAATTTTGTTTTCCTTTCAAATGACCCAAACAGCTGTTCTTTCTCCCTACTTTAATTCCCTATGCAACGCATTATATGGTTTTCAGTGCATAACAAAACTCCATTTACTTTTCTCTATATTCCCTTTTCCCTCTATCATAGCCTCTTTTCCAATTTCTGTGATAATTTTCAGTCTGTTTATCCGGTTTAGTTCTGGAGCCCTTTCCCACAAGTAAGTTTTACCCTTTGCTTGAGACACAAATTCCCTATAATTTTTTGCGCCTTTGAAATAATAAAAATCAGTTTTCTCTACATTCAGGTCCTTTGTACAGTCAGTAGATTCCCAAGGTTTCATCTGTAAACAAGTTACTGAGTTTTTGCTCCCAAGTCCTGTTTCCAGAATGCTGGAGGCAGTAAAAAAGTAATGTTGGAGAAAGAATCACTTGTCTGTCATGTTCAGGATTAATTGCATTAACCGTGATTAGTGTTTATTACTAAATCCAAACTGTTGTCTTCAACTATGATGTGATTTTAGGAGGCATTTTCTTGTTTGCCAGTATTTCAAAGTTATCTGCCCAAACCCAAATTTGATTCTTCCTGCAACTGCTTCAGACTTACAGACTCCTTTAATTGATCAAATAGAAAGGACCTCTAAGAAGTTTATTATTTCTAATAATAATATTTTCAGTACTTAAACGTTATCAGAATGTAATATTGACAATTAAATTTCTCTCTGTTCAGGGCTTTCAGTAGTTCTTAAATCACCAGTCTGCACTATGTTGTGAGCAGAATAACAAAGAATCAGATTTTATGACAGCAAGCAGGCTGCAGACAGACAGACTGCCCCATCAGCCGCATCTGGGAAGAGCTTGGGTAAGCGAATCACTAGAGGGTAGACTGGAAGAGGATTTGTATGAAAGGATACTCTGGGCCCGCTGGATAATTACTTCAAGATTCTGCTTAACTTTTATGGGGAAACCAAAAGAAAATTAGGCAGATATTTTGTAAGGTATCAAAAATATATAATTAATTATACTTCAAAGCATCTTTAAGGGAAATATTTGATGACAAAATTGATGTCATGTATTGAACTAGCAGAGCTTTCTCTTTAGTACAAAATTAACAATTTAATTACAGAAGCAACTGGTGCATTTCTCTGGTAATATTGCAAATGCAAAGTTTGCATTCACATTTTCACAATGCATATTTCAACTAAAAAATGGAGTACAAGATAAAAGAATATTTAAACTGATCAAGAATAGGTCATCCAATAATAGAAGTGGCTCTTCAATGAACACAAAGTGCAGGAAAATGCACTCTGGTTAAAAGCTCTTGATTCTGGACTCCAGACACAGTTTCCTTTCTCCTTAAATGCTGAAGGTAGGAACTTATTCTAGATTTCAGCTTAATGTTCTTTAGTATGGTGTTGAAACCTTGGTAGGAAACAAGAAACACCTGCCATGCTTTTAATGCACATTATGGAAGTTTAAAAATGTCTTGGCAGCTGCTATCATTCTCATAGCAAGGTGATTTGAAAAACTAGTATCGATGCCCTCAGTTTTTAGCAGCACTCTGTGGAGCTCTGTGGAAGATTGCTGCAGCATTATTATCCATGTACTGTTAAGTTGGATTTTGCACTTAGCAAGTGGAGGTTTTTTATTAATAGGAAGGATTCTACACAAGGGACTCTGTGGATAGGCATTAAACTCACTGAAGCAACTAAAGGAAGTCTCAAAGAGTCTTGACAAATTACAAGCTGACACTCTTTCACATTCTTAGAAGTAAACTGACCGTGAGCAAAGAATTGCCGTCAGAGAAGGCCAAAATGAGAAACAATTAAAGTACCGCAAACTGACGTCTTTTTCATTTTGCAGGAAATATCAGTTCTCCATTAAAAGATTCCTAGGTTGAGTCCAAAACGTGATGAAGAAACTGATATGTCTGACTGAATATTATCCAAGCTGATTATTTTTAGTGTTCAAAACTATCCCAGGGGATTTCTGTCTTAGATCTATTGAGAGAAAATGTGTTATATTTCAATTTATGCAAATTATTCGAAGCCATGAGGGAAAGATCAAAGAAGGTGCAAATTGAAAATCAGAGATCATGAATGTTGAACAGCCACCTTGCATGTCATTCCATGGGTTCATCAGTGTGTAACCAAAAGGCATTGGAACATAACCTGAACTGATCTATATATAGTCTTTTAAATTCGTCTACTAACTTCTGAATTGAGACCAACAATTTCATAAAAGACTATTTAATAATCCAAACAAAGGCAAAAAGCTGAATGGAAAGGAACAAACAAAACTGCATTTATTCTTTCTGAAGAACTTTTTTTTTCCTTATAGCAATTCAGCTACCAAACATGTGCAAACAACACATTTGATATGTATGTTGTCTTCGCATCCATTGTGCTAGGCAATGCTTGAGCACATGCAGTTCCCAGATGAGAATACAAGTTGGTACAATGACTGATGATTATGTGAGCAGGTTTCAATCTTTGTAGGAGAAATGCAATTCATTATTTAAATTCCAGAAGTTAAGATGAAAAGCTTATGCTTTCCATATGGAAAAGTTGGCACTTGCAGTTTGTCCCAGGACACGTTCCTTGTCATGAGATGCAAATATAGAATAATAAAAGACTTTGAAGTATTATTAGTAGTATTAATGAGACTGATATTCAATATGACACATGAAAACAGCAGCAATATTTTCTTTGACACATGCTGAAGATCCTCTTTAAATGCTAACAATGTTCATAAAAAGGTGTAGAATTTGATATGTGTTTTTTCAGTGAGAAGATATAAGTGCATTTCTTGATTAAATTTTAATCCAGTGTCCTGGGTTCAGCAGTAGCAGACATTTTTCTCCTTCTTGGTAGCTGGTGCAGCACTGTGTTTTTGACTTTTGGCCCCGGAACAGTGCAGATAACATCAATGTTTTTAGTTACTGCTTGGAATGATATGGTCTGACCAAGGACTTTCTGAGTCTCATGCTCTGCCAGGGAGGAGGGGAAGCTAGGAGGAAGCAGAGATGGGACACCTGACCCAAACTGACCAAAGAGGTATTCCATACCACAGCACTTCATGCCCAGGACGTAAAAACAGAGGGCAGAGACCTGGAAGGGTAGGGTTTGCTGCTGGGTCAGGCTTGGTATCGGGTGGTGAGCAGTTATATTCTCTTTCCTTGTCTTTCTCTTGTTATTATTATTATTGGTGGTAGCATTAGTGATTTGTATTGTACCTTAGTTGCTAAACTGTTCTTATCTCAACCTGTGGGAGTTGCATTCTTTCAATTCTCCTCCCCATCCCCCCCTTGGACTGGAGGGAGAAAGAGGGGGGAGTGAGTGAGTGAACTGGGTGAGTTATAGTGCCTTAAACCATGACATCCAGGAAAAAATATAACTTAATCTAATTTTTGAACCTTCTTCCAGACTCTAATTTTCTACTGCAAGAGAAAAAATACTTCTTTTTGTTATCAATAATAGCAGCTTGAAAAACTGTACTCTTAATAAAACATCTACTGATTGATCTGATCACCCTGGCATATCTTCATAGTTTGTGATTTATAGACAAAGAAAGGCTCATGGGAGGCATTTACCACATTAATGTTGATATATGAGAACAGTCATTTTAGCCTGCAACATTTTATTAAAAATCTTCAGGCGCAGGTTGTAACTATGGGGCAGGTTTATTATCTATCTGCATTTATGTGTGTAGCCTCTAAAAACAATAAGAAGCTTTGATTTGGAGGACAAGATCTGAGGCCAAATCAATCCCTAAGAAACAGATGGTGTGTGAATGCGAGCTGCAAGAAGCAAACTAGCAGAAAAATGAGGCTGTAACTCAAGGCCGTGTGGTACCCAGGATTGAGTCATATAACATTTCTTCTTTCAAACCAGAAACTAGAAGCAGATGAAACTCATAAATGCTCTACAGTACACAAAGCCCAAATTTGCCAAAGTCATGTCCCCAGTCACAAGGTTTCTAGTATTTTGTGCCTCCACTAAACCAATTCAGTGGGAATGTCTATTAACTGTTGCTTTATAATTGTGAGTTGTTAGTCTTCCCTTCCTCATCTCTTTTACAGATTTATCACATTCTCAGCTGTCATCCCCTTGTTTTACAAGTGTATGTATTTTTAGTTAAAGTTACTTGTAAAGCAAGTTCAAAAGCTGGGCTCTTGATTTGTAGCACAGGTAACTAAAGAAGTTCATTGCTAATAGTTTCTTGACTAGAGTTACTGCTTTTGGCAGCGCTCTTTTCACAATGCTTTCTTCTCAGCCCTTCTCCTTTTCAAGATAGCATAGGTAACTGCATTTGTCACTTCTGTCAGGCGGAAGGGACTTCATATGTAATGTATTATACAGGAAAAGCCAGAGAGAGTTTACAGACCTATCCCATCCCTGCATGCAATTCAGAAACAAAGCACATCAAATTTCACACTGTTTTGAGATACTTTTGTGAATGTTAGGAGTGTTGTAGGTAGTGCCACCTCATTTTCCTTGACTCCAGTGTCTTTTTCTCTCATCCTCTGCTCCTGCGCACAGCATAAATTTTGTTCCTCTCCTCTCCATTAATTTTTTTGTTGTTTTTCTCAATTTCAGTTGTCTTGGACTAAACGCCTGGTGTAGCAGGTGTCCCTTCTGCATTCATAAGTACTACAAATGGCTATATTGAGAAGTAATCTCATGAGCTTAATGGTCACCACAACTCCTGCAGGTGTGATACTCTCAGCACAGGAACTACGATGTTCCTGACTATTCTGTTTTCTCACACTCCTGTTTGGGCAAAGCAGGTTTTGTTTTCCCCTTCTCAGCAGAGACTGAGATACTGATTCACAGCAGGCTTTAGCGATCCAGAATATTGGTTCTTTATCTAAGACAGTCATCTGTTCTTTTGATACGCATTAAAGCAAGAGCTGGTCAGAGTGCTGCACACAGGCCAAAATACCCATTCAAGGCTAGTGGTATGAATTACCCCTTGATATGCTTATTTCTGTCCACTCAATGTAGGGAGAGAGAACAAGACATAGTGTAGACAAAGACTGGAAAAGACATCAATGTATCCCATCTGCAAGATCTCACCACCAGATGCAGTTTTTCTGTGAAAATAAGTGCACATCAGTCCTGGGCACAGACCTAATATCTTTCTATTTGCAGAGCATTCCAAATTGTAATGACTTTTGTGCCCAAATTACTCAAATAGACCTTCACTTTCATGGCTGCAAGATTATAGAATCAGTTTTATTCACTCCCTAATACTATGTTTTTCATCCCACTGTATTTATAGCAGTGGGACAAGTGTCTGGAGTCCTGTTTTTTCTCTTTTTCTTTCTTCCATCTTCCTATAATTTTATCTGCTTTTATCTTTTTTTTTAGTTACAGTTTAACTTTTAATGTAGCTTCAGAAAAAGTTAGAAGCAAGGTTCTGAGGTATTGGATGTACAGATAGAGCTTTGAACCACTGGAAACTAGTACATTTCACCAACATTTTTAATTTTGAAAGTCTCCCATTACAATGCAGACAGCATTGCTGTGACTTGTGTCATATGCATTGCAACTTTGTTGTCCTTGGAAGTTTGTGGACGTAGAGTTGACTTTGTCCTATCATTTATTGAAGATTTAGGAAAACCATGTTGGTTTTGTTATTGGACTTTCATGGTTTTATAGAGATTTTTAGAGGACAGAATTTTTTCTGGCCTTAGAACTGTTTGATACAATTCCAGAAATTAACAGTTTTTACTGATGAAGAATAATATTGAAAGATGTTCATACATGTTTAAAAAGAGGATTATAAAAGGTGGAAGCAAGGACAGGCAGCCTGGGAAGAATACAGGGATGTTGTCCAGGAAGCTAGGGACCAGGTTAGGAAATATAAGGCCCACTTAGAATTAAACTTGGCTAGGAATGTTAAAGATAACAGGAAGAGATTCTATAGCTGCATTAGAAATAAAAGACAGACTAGGGACAACATAGGCCCCGTCCGGAAGCTATCAGGAGAGCTGGCTAGATGATCTTCAGGTCTTTTCCAAGCCAAATTATTCTATGATTCTACATAGTATCACTTTGCATATACAGATTCTAACATTTAGGATGCTTATATATTTGTTCATATGAATTTATTTTCTTTGTACTTGCACATGTAATTCAAATACTTATTTACCTGCATGAAAGCTTCTGTCTGTGCAATAGAGAATTCAGGTTATTTTAATGTCTGTTAGCTTTAAACTTAAACACAGAAAGTACAAACATCAGATACAACAAACTAACTTGGTATAAATTCCTTTCTAAAAATTAAGCACATTTGAATGTACTTTGAGAAGAGACCTTCAACAGGTCTTAGATTTTACGGTGAAAACTGACAAACAACATACAAATTTATTTCAGACATTTATTTTTCAACATTTCACTATAAACAGAATGTTTTTTTTATTTTTACTTTCTTTTCTGATTTTCTTCAGATACCTTCTGTTTTCTGTTTCTAATTTTGTTGGAAAACCACTGGCATTGCCTTAAAAGCACAACTTTGTTATGGTTACAGGTTGATGCTTTTTTTCCTGATTATCTTTTCCTGTATTTCCTATCCTGAAAATAACATGACCAAAATTTCTCATTTGTCCCTTGATTCAGTTATTAAACTCCTCTGCACATGACCTGAAGTAGCACACTTGTGCCAGTTCAGCACATTTTTCAGGGCAAGTGAGCAACTCTTAACTGAATCCCCTCTTGTCTTTGACTGACAGGGGATTTCTCATGTGTGGTGGGCCTGTGCACAGCTCTTACTCTCACTAAAATGGAAAACTGCACTAATCTTTATGCATTTGATACTTCATTTCAATTACTTATTGTAATATATCAAAAGAGCCATGTACTATATATGTAGATAGCAACTATCAGATCCAAGGAATTATAATCTCTGCTACCTCAGAAACACAGCTAAGTGGCCTTAAATTTGTTGTTGCATGAACTGTGTTGCTGAATGTGGTGTAACCTAATGGCTGCCAAACATATGCTTCTTTGTCAGTGCTGGTGAGGAGTCAGAAAGAACACAATAGATGAATATTTCTTGGTTTTATAGAGGCTAGAACTGTAATGGGCAGCTAGATAATCTAGTCTGAATTGCTTCAAACCTCAGATCCTCCTCATTCCCTGCCAAATAGAATCTTTGAATATAGGATGTCTTCTTTTTGAAAGGAACCTATATTTAATACAAATACATAAAAAGATGAGTAACCAGCTCTTTCCTTAGTAGTTCTGGGGATTTTCTTCCAGCAAATGATCTCTTTCACAGTTTGAAATGCATTCTTCTAACTTTAATTTGTTTGTTCTTAGCTTCTTGCTATTTGCACTTTTAATCCATTTCTCTTCTAGGTTATGAAGCCCTTTGGGATCTAGCTTTCATTTGCCCCCAAAAGATTTATGAAATAAGTCTCTTAAAATAACCAAGCAGATGGAACTCTGAGTTTTTCAATATATAAAGCTTTCCCTGCATCTTGATTCACATGGAAACTGTTTTCTGAATTCTTTCCAGAAATTATTTATCTTTTTAAAGCACAATGTAAAAACAACATTTAGGCACTATTCCAGTGCCATTCTCGTAAGTGCAACCTGTTAACGTAAAATCACCGTTCTCTTCTTTCTCTACCTAAATAGTCCCACGAGTCCAAAAAGAGTTAGTGAAATTCAGAAATAAGGAATTAACCATTATTTTGGAGATCTGAAACCTGAAGCAGCAGAACCACGATCCAAATTCAGACTTGTTTTGTTCAAGACTGGGAAATGCTCATACTTCCAACTTCTCTAGAAAACTCCTAGCTACTTTTTAAGGGTAATAATATAGTGCCACGTATGATTGATTGCTGTCCAAATGAGAATGGGGGAACATGTGAAGCTGTGACTTAATATGATGTAAGACAGAACATCACGCACTCACGTGATATTAAAAGATTAGCACTAAATTGTACATTCAAAATTATTTAATTGTCCTACTTTATTTGTCTTAAATAGTCAACAGACAAATGAACACAAACTCCTAAAAAACACAGAGCCATCTTTCATATTTAGTACCAGGTTCATATGTGGCTGTGTTTGTCTTACCCTTTGTCAAATAAAGATGGAATAAAATATCAGTAAAATGCATAAGCCACGCTCAGCCTCTGCACGGAGTGATGGATGTCCAGTATCAATCAGAGGTAGCAGGGAAATCTCTCCATCCAGGTTCTAAAATACAACAGATGCTGCTCTGCCAGTTTTCATTATGCTAAAGCAGTGTCACAACAAGATTGCTTCTGAATTTTTGAATTTGATGTTATTAGTTTTCTTGGGAACAATAGCCATTTCCAAATTCTCTTTCTCCACTGAAATATAGCACTTCCTAACAGCCAGCATCTCTGCCACCCAAAGGGAGATGGCCTATCTTAATTTTTTAAGAGATTTAAGGACATTAGAAATTATTCTGCAAGTTAATAATAAATTACTGCTTACAAAACATTCAATAGCAGGAGCTTGATTGAAAAGCAAGCAGTTCTTAGACTTTTATCTAGTGTCCTCAGCTGTGCAGTGTAATGAAGGTTTTCAATTACCATGAATTTTAACTAATACTCAGGTTTATTTTTAATTGTTTTGTTTACAAAATGCATGCATTAATCACATTAATGTCATATTTTATCACTCTCAAAATTGCCTGATGGCAGTTGAGGATGGATAGAGCAGCTTGTTTCTGTCTTTTTTGAGATTCATTATGAGAGGTGATACAATGAAAATAAATATTCTAATCAATTTATTCTTCTGAAGAGAGTTCATAACAGATTTTGGCATTAGATAGTTTTCCAAGAACTATTTTTTTCCAGGATTTTAGGACTATATTTGAAATCACAGACCTGTAAGCCCTATAGTTAAATGGTTCTGAAAGGAAGTTTTAGGCAATGAGAAATCTGACATGTTATAAAAAGTTTAATCCTCACCATAAGTTTATTAAGGGCAATTAAACTGCTGGTTTCTATTACTAAAGAAGGTTTGTCTGGAGTACTGTATGGCAAAATGTATATTAATAACACCAATATATACTAATAAATCTGTTATTGAGATTACCGTAAGATTATTTCTAATTGCAACTCTCTTCTTTCATCTGTCCTTGCATAATTACAGAGGTGCATAATTACTTCTGCCATACTTGATACTGTTTGGATCAATAGCCTTCTGACGCAGTGCAGACAAGGCATCAGTGTGGTACCCTACAAATCTGTAGGCATGTGAGATAGAGGGCAAGATCAGGCAAGGCCTCCTAAGTTTCTTCTGATTTGATCCCTTCCATGCAAGGCCATAGATGTGCAATTACTTTCATAAGCATTTGCATGTGCATTAATGATATTTAGTGTAGTGACTGGTACAGTACCCACCAACAGTGCACAACAGTATGTGACACTGGTTTTGCT
The DNA here is from genome assembly GCA_025447955.1 of Psilopsiagon aurifrons. Lineage (NCBI taxonomy): Eukaryota > Metazoa > Chordata > Aves > Psittaciformes > Psittacidae > Psilopsiagon > Psilopsiagon aurifrons. The sequence continues at coordinate 11,360 of JAOEHY010010124.1, forward strand.
GTACAGTGCAATAGCTTGGTGTGACAAGGGCAGATGTGAGCTCAGGCTGCCTGCATGGGCATGATGGGCATCAGGTTGGCAGATTCTAGTTAAAGAATTAGCTTAAAAAATAACCAGATATTCAAAGCTTTCACTAGCTCTTCAGTAGCTATTAAACTGAGGCAGCCAGTGAGACCAATGTATCCCAGTACCAACAGAATTGGAAGATCTTACCTAGTGCTGCTGTCTCTAGTGTTACATGATCATTTCTGTTTTCCTTGAATTTACTTGATCATAAATGCTGAAGTCTATAATTGAGTTCCATTTGAATATGATTAAGTTAATTCTTCTTTTGCAAGGTTTGCCCCTTTGTACCTCTGTGAGGAGATGAATTAATTATGATAAAGCAGAAATGGAGATGCTGGACACATAGCATAGAGTGTAAAGGAGTCAGACCTTCTTTTCCCATAATGTGCCTTACTTTGTACCAGGAAGTATTTAACAGGAAGCACTGTTTAATTCTCTTCTTTGTAGACTGGGAGACGCCAGTCAAACATTGAATGATCTTTGTCAATTAGCGTGAATGTGAAAGGGTTGGAGTGGCAGTTTCCGGCAGCAAGACAGCAAGACATGCTGCTTTTAAGTCCTCTCAATTCTTTACTTTGGATCAAAGGCAAATTCCATAGCAGCCACCTGAGCCTTGGGAATAGCTGATATCCTCACTAAATGAAGTACATACACATTTGTGAAGGTCTGATTCTGTGTACCTGCCATTCTTCTGATTTTATTCATCAGGCAATCACTGTGTTTCTGAAGCATAACAAGCAGCAACAAAATCCACTCTATGACCTTGATAACAGAAGTGGGAAACTGAGAAGCCTTGAAAAATGATGCTTTTAGCTGTCAGTCTCAGCAATTTAATAATTTAGTGGCTAGATCAAGCTAAATAAATATGTTTCTTTTTAAAGTTATACCTGTGAAATAAGCGTTTTCAGCCCTCAAAGCAAAAAGTAGATTTTGCCACTGGTCTTGATTGGTTTTGTAGGGTTTTTTTTGTTATTATGTATATCTTGGATGAAAATGAATTCTTTCCCTCAGTAGCTTATAGATCTACTCTTAATATTTTATGTTGAGGGAAGAATCAAATTCATAAATAATAAATCTAAACCTTCTAGGCGAAATGCACAGGAATATAATGAGTTTCTGTGAAAAAATCACAGATTTAATGCAATAATGCAGGCTTTTAATGTCAGCTATACTCATTTGCTGCTGCTGAACGAGAATAAATTATCAGTCATTAATGTACGCATTCAGATGAAGATAATTACTGTATTTTTCACTGATTTTTCCTACATCATATTACAGGAGGGTGAATCTTAGAGATTAAAAAATGAACCAGTGTACTGCAGACAGTGGGGTCAAAATGAACAATCCATGATAAAAGGTTTTGTACTATTTCACAAAATCCATTAGGTTATATTTGAAAGCTTAAGTCATAACCAAGTTAAAAGAGGGAAGCAATTAGATAAGCAAAAAAAAAAAAAAGTTATCTCAGAATAACATATTGGTGATAAAGGGAAAACAGCTATAAAGGAACCAAGCTCAGTACAAGTGACAGGTTTCTGTAGGAGTAAAATATAGATGCCAGCTAATACACTCGGGCTGAGAGTTTCAGAAAGACTGTAACACTCATGTCCTGTGTTTAACAGGGCCAAATGAAACATAAGCAAGGCTGTGTCTACATAACAGACAGATGAAGTTGTGTTCTGCCTGTAGTCCAGACCTTTGAAGAGCTATGAAGCTGAGTTCCCATAGCTGAAGCTCATAATGGCAATATTGGCTTTGTTCCTCAGTGATAAGAATATAAGTAACTATAAGAATTTAAGCAACCAAGCACAAGGAAACAATCCCAAAAGCCTAGACTGTGTGAGCTAGAGAAATCTCATTAGGCCCCTCTGAATGTGGGTAGAATTTACTTGGCAATACTGTATCTAAGCTGCCCCACACTAAAGATAAAGAAATCAAGCTTTAATACAAAGTATTCTCAGGAACACACAGAGAAGCTGAGAGATCCCCTTCATAGAATTAGCACGATATTGAGTCTGATACAAAACTCATTGGATGTTGATATCTTAATTCAACAGTCCCAAACAAATTTTGCATAAACGAGTGAGCAAAACTTCACCAGTGAAGAATGACCAAATTGAGGCCTGAATTGAGGCTACAGTGTTAATATTTATTATTTCTTCTATCCCTTGACTTCCAAGGAAAACAGCAAAGCTGACCAAATAAGTAGGTACTCATGAAGTCATTAAAAATTTAGCTCAACATCTATCATTTTTCACTTCAGCTGTCCAGTCAGCCAAGTACTGTTGGGATATAGATTTTCTCTGCATGAAATGACTTACCAACAATGAACATGCACTAAACTGCCATTAAAGAAAGGATTAAGGGAACTATAAACATGACCAACTGGCTAATGTCCATGTCTTTGATTTGTTATAAAAAACATTGAATGATTTGATTTCTCTTTACTTCAAAAAAGTTGTTTCATAAAAAATGCACCCATGCACACAAATGTGTCTAGATAAACAGCTATAAATAAATTTACTGGCAATGTAATTTTTTGAGATTCCTAGAAACTTAACGTGTTTTCTAATTCTGGTTGTATGTACAAAAGTGGAGTCAAAATGTTTCAGTCCAAGCTGTTCAGTTGCATTCAGAATGCATTCTGGTATAGTTATCTTTTGTGATGAAAAATCAGTTTTTAACCATGCCCATTGTAGTGTGTGGTAAATTAGTTCCATTCCAGATACTATAATTATAGAGTTTATCACAATAGATTATCACTGAAATTAAGATTATAACAAGATTCAGTGAAGAATTAGGTATTTAGATTTTAGAAGGATATTTAGATACTAGAAGGATTAGATATTTAGATATTAGAGAAGAGATTCAGAGCAGCCCTGCAGAGAAGGATTTGGGGGTGTTGGTCGATGAGAAAATGAACATGAGCCTGCAGTGTGTGCTCACAGCCCAGAAAGCCAACCATATTCTAGGCTGCATCAAAAGGAGCATGACTAGGAGGTGATCCTACTCTTCTACTCTGCTCTTGTGAGACTTCACATAGAGTATTCTGTGCATTTCTAGTGTCCTCAACATCAAAAGGACATGGAACTGTTGGAACAAGTCCAGAGTAGTACCATGAGGATGATCAGGGGAGTGGAGCACCTCTCGTATGAAGATAAGATGAGAAAGTTGGGGTAGTTCAGCCTGGAGAACAGCAGGTTGCATGGAGACCTCATAGCAGCCTTCCAGTATCTGAACGGGGGCTACAGGTATGCTGGGGAGGGACTCCTTGTTAAGGATAGAACAAGGGGTAGTGAGTTCAAACTTAAACAGGGGAAGTTTAGATTGGATACAAGGAAGAAATTCTTTAGTGTAAGGGCTGTGAGTCACTGGAATGGGGTGCTTAGGGAAGTTTTGAATGCCCCATCCCTGGCGGTGTTCAAGGCCAGGTTGGACAGAGCCTTGGGTGGCATGGTTTAGTGGGAGGTTCTCCTGCCCATGGCAGGGGGGTTGGAACTAGATGATCTTAAGCCTTTCCAACCCTAACTATTCTATGATTCTATGATTTAATTGAATAATATCCAAATTGTAAGAACATACTCATTAACTTTTAAAAGAGCTTTTGGCCTTAATCTCTGATGTGGATTTTAGAAACAGACTGTGATAGATTTCTTTGCTTTTTCTAAAGCATTTATTGAACACTACCATTAGAGATAAACTATTGCTTTAGATAGGCTTGTGGTGTCATCTACCAGTTATCTTCTTAAGGCAGCGGAGCCAGCAGCATTATCCTGTATGTGCTGAGCCCCACTCCTTCAACTTTACTGACTGGAATAACAAGGAATGTATTGTAATATCTGATGTTCATCAAGGATGTAGACATGCTAGAAGAGAAGTAATTTTTCCCTCGTCAGTTGGACTGAGACATATACAAATACTAAGGGTATCATTTTCCTATTTTTGTTACTGATAGTGCTAAATTATGTGGATTATTCAGATTTTTCTGTGAGGATTTTTTAATTATTTCATAATGCCATTAAAAAAATCTTACCTTAAATATTGTCTTCATCTAATGCTAATCCGAAGATAGGTGGTATTATTTTTTAACGTTACTGCAAACACGGTAGGCTAAAACTATTTCCAATTCCCCCCCTCCCTTCATTAGCTTTTAACATATGTACACAGCTCAAAACTTCAACAGGCTGAGATTCTGTTATGTTTTTCAGGAGCCTGAGGCTACGCTCTTTTTCATATTTTTCTGATTTGTCATTGGGAAAATACTCTGTAAACTCAGTGGAATTTACAAAAAGTATTTCCTTCATAACCCAAGTTGAGAAATTAAGTTCTTTCTGGTTTGCTTTTGGACAGCATGTGCTGTTTCTAGCAGCACACTGTATAATAATAGCTCTGGCAAAGTTGCAGACTTCTGCACTATGTAAGCACACTGAGAAAAGAAAAATACCTGAATTCAGTGTTTTAGGCAATCTTTTTTGAGGGTGGAGAGAGGCAGAAAGTTCAAGTGAGAGGATTCACACCTAGATAGTGAAACATTCATACCAACATCACTGGCTGGTGAGGGAGCTAGTAACAGTGTGCTTTCTCTATCACTTTGAGTATCAAAAGTCAGAGAAAGTTTCAAGATATGCCAGCACTGGGGCACTCGTATTAGTTGTATGAATAACTACTAAGCTTGGACAGCTGCTCTCACAGTTCTCATAGAGGGCTCCCCCCACTTTTTTTTTCCTTCCTCATATTTACAGGTACTTATAGTACTGTATAAATGCCAGTTTGCCCATCTGTCTAGCTATCTTCGAGCAGTCTTTGGCTTGCTCCAGAATTCTTCATTTCAGCCCACGACTCCTTTCTGAACTTCAAATTGCCCATTTCTTTTGCATCTGAAATGTTTTTCAACCTGAAGAAGGTAATACCCATAAATTCAGAGGTAGAGTTGCACCCTTCTGATGGCAGTCAAAAATGAAATAAGTTTCAAAAGGGGAAGGAAGATATTCTTTTTCCATACTAAATTTTAAGAATACTAGTGTTAGTTTTACAAGAGTAGCTTTCATCAGACACATCATCATGAGCTTGCACTAGTGTGCAATATTTTTGACAGGTTACTCCCACTGAGTACAGAACAAATCACACCTGGACTTCAGGTTTTAGATTTCTTCTGTCACTATTACTGGAGACAAGTAAAATGCGAAAGGCAACCTAATAAAAATAGCTAATAAAACAAAATATGAAGTGCAGTGTTATAGGATTATTGTGGTGTTTGCTATTCTGTGAGTATAGCCATTACCTGCTGGTTCAAAGGGTTTGGGGTCGCCTTTCTTCAGCATGATAGCACATGGCAAGGGAACTTTCCCTTGAATTCACATGGCAGCAAGGAGAAGCAAGCTGATGCTGGGTGTGCATAATATTTTTATGCTTTCTCTGGGTCTGTGCCACAGGTGTGGTTTTGAAAAAGTATGGACAACCTGCATTACTGAGATGGAAACATAAGTTCCCAAATTTTGGAGAGGAGATAAATGGTTGAAAGGACCAAAGGCAGCCTTGGACCTTCCTTTTCTATTTGTGTTTCCCCACCTTCCTGCCCTCTTTTTATATATGTGGCTGCATGACAGCTATCACAAAAAATCCAGCCAACTCATGCTGGATGGGATTTAACTGTATATATCAGGAGGAATTTATGTTACAACAAAAATTTGTAAAATACATGTTTTAATTTCTGAGGCTTCAGAACAAAAACTAATATAGGTGAACTTGTGTATTGTAAAGACATAAAGAAAAAATCAGGCATTCAGTTTTCTCTTGTTTCTTCGAAAATTAACGATAATAGAATTTTCATTAGACGTCAATATTTGAGAATTATTCTCTTTAGAAGAGCCCTGTGATACTTAAATACATGTTTAGATTTAGAAATTACAGAAAGTGGGGAAGAAAAAGAAAAAAACCTTACATTTGCTAATGAATGCTTTGCAAAGATCCAATCTAGAAGCAACCGGTACCTTTTCCTAATATTTCTGCACCTGTTCTTTTCACAGCATGTTGTTATTAGCTTCAGCCTTTTGGGTTCATGGTCATTTGTTTGGGTTTAGTTCAATTATGTCTAACATAATAGCATCTCATCCACTTTGCTGGATATATTCCTCACAGTGCTATAAGATTTAGTCCTTTGTTCATTACTGGTTGTGATTTATTTGATTTTACTATGTAACCTATTTGTCAGCATTATCTGTGCAGTTACAAATAAACTGTTCTAGACCCACAGATTTCTCTGTTAACTGAGTTAACTTTATAGAAATGATATATTCAGTTTACTCAGCTGGATCTGCCAAAATCCACCACTGTTGGGAATTTGAATTGGGCTTCTTCACCTGTGACTCTTAGGACTTTTTATTTAAAATAATAAATGAAGATGAGATTTCTATTTTCACATTTGAGCATACACTTCATCGGTTTCTTACAGTGTTATTTTTTAATTTCTTACCCAATAATACAGCTGTTATTCATCTGCGCATTGAAGACATTGGAATTCTGGAGACAACATTTTCTTTTCCTTTTATTTTGAGCTTGAATTTGGAATCAAAATGTTTCAGTGCTTTATAGAGATAATACATTTAAAATTAGGTATGACAATAAATCCCATCTCTATCTTCTCTTTTCATAATAGAGGGTGTAAGATTTTGTTTAAGTGAGAAAGTGGATAGCTTTGTCTGTTACCTATAATACATTAATTAAAAGAAAACTAATAAAGCCCAATGTATTTTTTATCAAATAATTATGAAAGCATTGCAGGGAATTCTTAGTTATTGCATGAATGTATTCTTAATCCATAGTTGCTGCACAATGAAGGTCTAAGGATGGAAATAAGGCAAGGGAAAGCAAAAGGGCTATCCTCTTTAGCCAAAGAATAGAGCTGAAAATCAAGTAAAGTTTTGGCATTACTTTTTTCAGATGTCCTAAGGCTACAGCCAGCTGCTACAAGTTTTGTTTTTCTTGTCTTCCAAAATTCATGGGTCTCTGCACATTTATCAGCTGTTGCATTGTTTCAAATTAATAATTATTACAAGAAACTATGGTTAAGTAGAACCCAGGTGCTACCATAGCTATCCCATGATGGATAGCAGAAAATATGTGAACTACATTCACAGAATTCTCTATTTGGTAGAAAGCAAAGAACATGAAGATCGTAATGTTTTTCCATTAGTAGTTTTTCCAGGACCTATATGTTGAGTTCAAGCTCTACTATCAATAAGAAGTATTAAATAGAAGCAGGATGCCATGCATGTGGTCTGGCTAAACTACAGATATAGTAGTGCCAGTTTTGACAGAATGAGCAGAGTCAAAGTGAAAATATTTTACATTAAGAGGAATTCTCTTAGATATAAATTAAAAAAATATACCCTGTGGGGCTGTAAGCATAGCTTTCCATAATATAAAAAGTAATCAAGTGTCTATGCCAACAACTCAGAACTAGGTTTTTGTATTCTTTAACAAGGTGATTGCCCAGTACCAGAATGAGACACAGAGTAGTCTGTAGAACTCAGATAAATCCATTTACCACTACACTACCCACCCAACTTCATTCTGACTGCATCTTCATGGTACCTATTGCAGACCTTTTTCATGTGTAGCTCTTGTATAGTAGAACTGTAATATTGAACTTGTCATGATGAAAAAGTGATGTTATGCAGTGATTTAATTATCAGTGTTTTACCAATTTGAAACAGAGGAATTGTCTGTGATAAAGACAGGTAGATAAAAGAAAAATTGGAAGCACTTTTTGCATTCATGAATTAAGATATTTCAACTATTACTGAGAAGACTTTCCTCTTAATCTTACATCAAACCTGAAAAGCATGCATTAGGGGAAAATTCTATTAGAATGTTAAAATTAAATAATTTTTCTTCTGTGTTAAAATATTGATTTTAAATAATTCATGTATACATCCAAATTCTTGTGCTGTGATATGTGAGTAATTTCACTCCGTACGTGCATTGAGTTCAAATCTATTCTGTTGATTAAAAGGTCTGTCAAATGCACAGGAAAGTGACAGAGCTTACACTGTGGAATCACTGTGTCCTACACTGGTTAAATTCTGTTGCTTTGAAGAAACTCATTGTACGTCTGCAACTCATAAGAAAGTAGATACCATTATAGATTGTTTTCTCTGGAACCAAACATGCTGAAGTGCTGTGAAAAAAGCACTGAAACCAACAAAAGCAATCTACTGATTGAGAATTGCTTAATAAAGAAAACCCCAAAACTCTAAAGTCTTAGTGAACTTTTTGACAATTAAGTTGTCTGCCCTCCCATGCCATTGGAAAGCCAATAAAAACGTAAGACGGACAAAACCTCTTAATATTGAATTTAGGTTAATTGGATGGAAATGTCCATTCTTTGTCTCAAAGTTATGATGGAAAATTATCCAGAGTGATTGTGTAATGGCAGTGTAAGATCCAGTGACACTAGGAATAGAAAGAGGTCTGATATCTGTTAAAAAAAAAAAAAAAAATGCACAGTTCCTCCACAAGTTGCGGAGCTGAAAATAGTAAATTTGTGTTAAATATAGTCCTGCTTTGCAAGGTATTTTTAGCAATCCACCCTATTTCCTTTTTAAGTAGATCTGTTTCCAAGTGCAGTTTTCTATGTATTAGCTGTCTCTGATCAGGCGGATGAATCTTCAAATTGAATTTCTGCATTTGTGAATTTCATTTTAACAGTTTCTTATTAATTAAATCAAATTAAGTGAAATCTCATGGCTAGTGTCCCAACATGAAGACCAAGAAGTAGTGTAACAACATACAGTGAAATGCAAGTCATTATTTAATTGCCAAGATACTCATTGTTTAGACATGGTGATTAATTCATTTGACATTTACAAAGATGGAAATGGTAATTCTATAATACAGTAATTAGAGAGGCTTATTGCCTTGAATGAAACAAGACTCAGTCTCTAAATCTGAGGGAACACAGGCTTGATCTATATGGAATCCTTTAAAATTCCTAATATTTTATGTTTTCTGATGAAGATGGTTTTTGCCCAATGAGCAACCTTTTGCACATGAAAATAATACTCCACTAGTAGTTCAGCAATTCTCTTCAGGCAGCTATGAATTATTTAAACAGATTTCTGTACACTGGAATATTGATCTGTAAAATGAGCTGTAAAGAGGAGGAGGTAAGGCTTGCCATTAATTTGGAAGTTGATTTTGTGACTTGCTACATAGCTTAGTCAGATAATACCTATCAAATTAATTTTAAAGTCCCTATTTTTGATCACAAACTTTACTCTTCTCCATTCATGCCATTCTCATACTGAGTACTTGGATCAAACACCCAACCTGTGCTTTAGGTGCTTTAGGTCTCAGAGTGTTCAAGACCCATAGATAATTTACATTTTTTAAACGTCCAGTGATGTAGAAAGTTGAATATTAAAATCATATTTTTACATATTCAGTTCAAAATATGCTCTCTTTGCATTTTCAAACCCCATGGAATTCTGGAAATTGGGGGTGGGGGAAAAGTAACATTCTGTAGCAAATTTGAGCTTGGGCTGATACTAGAGAGTTAGCTACCAAAATGTTATATCTAGAATACTTGAATATCACCTAAACCTTAACCATCTGATACTAGAATATTATCTTGTCTCTTCTTCTGTCATGCAAATTATTGCATACATGGAAAAAAAATTAGTCTAACTTTTATCTTAAAAGTACATTTGTGCCATCATGGCTAAGAATGTGGTGCAAGGCCAGTGTCGCATCCAATAATTACTTGTTGGTCTACATTTCTCACGTGATAATGAAGAATCAAGTAGGGAACTAGTGAATTATGATTGGGCTTGAATTTTAGGAACAACCTCAGCCATAACTTTCCATTATAATGTATCTACCACTAAAGTTCAACATGGAAATCAATGTCTTCAATTGTCTGTTGGAGTTCTGTCCTGCCTACAACCTGGTTAACTTTCTATAGTCAAAGCAGAAGCAAAGCAAAAGCAAATGATTGGTAAATAATGTGCGTTCCAGGAAGGGCTAGCCTTCCAGAAGTATTCTTAGAGTTAGGTGATTTCATCTTTAATGAGAAAAGAATTAGAATTGGATTAAAGCTGAGCTGAAAAAGAAGAAGAAAAAACTTGGAGGATCACACAACTATGAGAATTAAAGCATACCTGATACTGACTAAGATTTCAAGCACTATACCATAGAATAGTTAGGGTTGCAAAGGCTTAAGATCATCGTGTTCCAGCCCCCTGCCATGGGAAGGAATGCCTCACACTAACTAGACCATGCCACCCAAGGCTCTGTGCAACCTGGTCTTGAACACTGCCAGGGATGAAGCATTTACCACTTCTTTGGGCAACCCATTCCAGTGCCTCACCACCCTCACAGTAAAGAACTTCTTCCTTGTATCTAAACTGAACTTCCCCTGTTTAAGTTTGAACCCATTACTCCTTGTCCTGCCACTGCAGTCCTTAATGGAGAGTCTCTCTCCAGCATCCCTACAGCCCCCCTTCAGATATTGGAAGGCTGCCCTGAGGTCTCCACGCAGCCTTCTCTTCTCCAGGCTGAACAGACCCAACTTTCTCAGCCTATCTTCATATGGGAGGTGCTCCAGCCCCCTGGTCATCCTTGCATCATCTTAACTGTCAGACATGAAACCAGTTAAGAAAAATGTCTAATGGGATTAAACCTTTGTCTTGATTCAAAACCACTTCCTTTCTGGTTAATTGTGGGCTTCGTTTTTTTTTAATGGTGTGTAATATCAACAACATAAACATTCTCATTTTGAGATTAAAATAACTGTAGAATATGTGTGTCCTGGGTTTGGCAGTGGCAGTCATTTTTCTCCTTCTTGATAGCTGGTGCAGTGCTGTGGTTTTGACTTTCAACCTGGGAACAGTGCTGATAACATTGATGGTTTTAGTTGCTGCTCAGTAATATTTACTTCCACCAAGAACTTTCTGAGTCTCATGCTGTGCCAGGGAGGAGGCGGGGCCAGGAGGAGTCAGAAACGGGACACCTGACCCAAACTGACCAAAGAGGTATTCCATACCACAGCACGTCATGCCCAGTATATAAACTGGGGCAGTTACCTGAAAGGGTTAGATCACTGCTCAATCAGGCTGGGTGTCAGTTGGCAGGTGGTGATCGGTTATATTCTCTTCCCTTGTTGTTTCCCTTGTCATTATTGTTATTGGTGGTAGCAGCAGTGGTTTTTGTTATACCTTAGTTACTGGACTGTTCTTATCTCAACCCGTGGGAGTTGCAATCTTTAGATTCTCCTCCCCATCCCTCCGGGAGCCGGGGGTGGGGAGAAAGGGGGGAAAGTGATCAAGCAGCTGCATGGGCCTGAGTTACTGCGGAGCTTAAACCATGACAATGTATTCTTAGCTTGCAGCTTTAATGCTTGTTTATAGTCAAATAGGAGCACAAATCTTTCATCTCACCCTTTTTTTATTTTTTTATTATATTATTGCCTTAGGGCTCCAGTGTGTAGTACTTTATAGTTTGATAATTTCAATACTACTTAGTCATTGATGCTCTACTTACTTTGCAATCTGATTGTAACCAAATTTTAGGGTAGTTCAGAAGACAGCTTGAATTCCTCCTGAGGAAGCACAGGCTGTACAGAGCCTCCGCCACCTTCTCCGTCCCAAATTGTCCTTCCCCACTCTTTCCTAGTATCTGCTGCCCTCCATGTGCAAAACTCACAAAAGTGCCTTATCCTTGTACGAAATTGCTTGGAAAGTAATAAGTTTCACTGGCATTTGCATATCTTTGCAAGGCTAGCAATAATCTCCCTCTTAATGAATTCCTTTGTTTAACAGTTATCAAGCCTTGAGGTAAGACATGCTTAATAATTTAGACAATCATTACTTTGTTTATTAAATAAGTACCAAATGTGGAGAGACCAATTATAAATGCAACTAATTCGAGCGTGACCAAGAAAACCTTTTAGATGCAAATCCCAATTAGGAAGAAATAGGAGTCGGTGAAAGAGCCATTAATGCACTGCTGTTCAGAAATGACTCAGTGGTCCCCAACTCTTCACACAGGTATAGTGATCACTAATGTCCCCTTTGCAAGGATAATTACTGCAAATCCATACTTATTTCATGTTTGGCAGTAAGACTAACTGATCAACAAACTGATTTATTGACTGCTTGTGTCACAACTGAACAACTGAGGAAGGTTGTCCATTTGTTCAGCTTCAGACTCCAGGCATAGAACGTGTCTTCCTGCTTGGATTGCAAAATTAGCAATGCTCAGATTGCTGAGCATTTATTCTGCAGTTGTTGTGTCTCCCTTTGTATGAGACAAAATCCATAGCCCTTTATCATAAGTTAAGTCAGTTTTCTTCTTTTACACGCACTGCTTCTATTTTCATAGAATCATAGAATGGTTTGCATTAGAAGGGACCTTTAATGGTCATCTAGTCCAGCCCTCTGGCAATGAGCAGGGACGTCATCCAACCATTGTTTATTCTTGGACTTAATGATCATAAAGGTCTTTTGCAACCTAAATGATTCTGTGATTCTATCTTCAGGTAGATCAGGTTGCTCAGAGCCCTGTCTAACCTAACCTAGAATGTCTCCAGGTATGGAATATTTGCCATCGCTCTGGGCAACATGTTTCAGTATTTCAGCATGCTCATAGTAAAAAGTTTCTTCCCTATACCTGGTCTGAATCTGCCCTCCGCTAGTTTAAAACCATTACTCCTTGTTCTATCACTACAGGTCCTATTAAAAAGTCTTCCATTGTCTTTCTTATAATTACCTTTTAAGTACTGAAAGTCCCCTTTTCTAAGTATGAGGGATAGCTGTGGAAGATTAGTGCTAAAAGTCACAAAATATAATATTACTGAATTATAAAAGGATACTGAATTGAGCTAATTTTCTCTAGGTAAGTTGTCTCCAAATTCACACCAACAGTTTATATCTGAGTAGGAATATCATTAAATTCGATATTTGAAGTTCTAAATCAAAATACCTCCGTAATAGAGATAAGTCCAGAGGCTGAAGTGCTAAATGAAAGTGCATATGTGATCTTGGAACTTGTCAAGCAACATCTTGAATATACAGATATTTTGGGGTATCACATGTTATGCCCTATCTAGGCCAATCCCCCACTTTTATTAGGTTCTAAAATACAACCCATTCTCAACTTAATGTTTTTACCTCATCCTTGTAGCAGAATCCATCTTTTCCATGTTCTCTTCCACGGCCCTTCTGCTAAATGGCAGCTTAGTTTTCATTTTCAGTAAAAGCAGTAAATGTAATCATCTGCTCTTGCTGATTGTCCCTGAAAGGAAGTGTGAAATCTTGAATTAAAAGAAATGTCATTTTAATGTTCTTATCAGTCTTCTGCTTCTATGAAGTTCATAAATAATGTTATAATATCAAAAAAACTGTACGAAGAGCACTGCAAAGGTTCCAAGTTCAAAGCAATCTCCATTCAGCAGGAATCCACATAAATGTGACAGAAGCATGAAGCAACCATGGTTTTGAGGATATGTCTGCAATTTCAAATCAAAGTGAGCACCTCTAAAGCACCAAAAGTCTTTGAAACATAGGAGCTATATTTTCTTAGAAGTGAAATAAAATCAAGGAACATTTTTTAAATGAAGCAAACTTGGAGACAGAATAGTGAGGCTATAAACAGATTATCCCCATCGCTGTGTCCTTGGAAGGCTCATCCAACCCTTCAGGTTTGCTCTTAGTTCAGTAATCTTTCATCAGGTTTCAAGAAATCTCCATGCAGTCCTCTCTATCCCTAGGAAAAATCACTTTCTTTTCATCGCCCCTGATTCCTGACTGTGTCTCTTCTCAGACCTCAGAAGACAGAGAAAGAGAGATACCTACATAGTGAACTACAAAATGACAGGCAAAACTGATGCCATCTGTTACTACCTGCTGTAAGGACACATTCACACTACTGGCTTTAAATACTAGCTTAGCCTTGCCAGGTCCCTGGGAAGAAGTCACCTGGTGTAGTAGATCCAGAGGATACAAGTAAAGTCATTAAAAAGAGATAAAAGTATTTTTGAATAGCTATAGAAAATATTGTGTGCAAAAGTGAGATGTGCTTATATAGCAGAGAGGTCTCTGTTGATTCAGTACTCCTCTTCACTATCCTGAGAAGGGAGCTTATAAAATGGGTTTTTCAGATTAATATATCTGTATAAATACAGGACACAACTGCGTGTCTGGCAGTGGGTTATCCCAAGTGACACAGTTAACTTTTTCATACTGTGTTCTATACTCTATGTTCCTAGCTCCACGCCAGTGTCATTGATAATGCACTTTGTAGCTAAGGTTAGGGAAGAAGAGAGGTGAGGCAACAGTTAAGAAAGCCATATGCTGGAAAAGAGATTTAGGAAAGAAAGATTAAGAGTAAAACAGATTGAACAAAGCAAATAGAATTTAGGAAAACAGGGAAGGTTGTGTCATTTAAGAAGTATTATGTTCTTGTTTCAGTGCTGGTAAGAGAAGATGCATATATATTGAGGCTGTTGATATGGAGAGAGTCAGGAAGTCTTGGAGTTGTGTACCGCATGAACTCCCTAGTGCTGCTTTGACTCTCTCAAATAGCAAACAAGACCCAGTTTTTTACACTACAGTTTTCAATTACAATTGCAGCAGCAGAGACCTTGGAATGATTGCACAGCTGCTATGCCACATGTCTGAAGGTATGGCAGAGCTAATGCCACACAACAATTCACTGCTGCCTCTAGACCAATGGGGGATCTTTTGCAATGCCCACTGTCAACTGGTGGTGTGGCACTGCAACCGTGACAGTTTATATCTTGAAATTACCAATCCACAACTGATTATCTGTATCATCTGCTAGTATGTGGTCTTGCCTGCATGATGTAAAGATGAGCACTCAGACACACCATGAGAAATAAGTATAAGCTCAGGGGTACCATGTCCGACCCATCAGAGAGCTTGTGGATGTCAGCAGAAAGCACAATACAAAAGCAATACAAATCTGTGAAATGATGTGGTTATCGAGCATTATGACATAAGTAACTGGATCTTCTCCCCAGGTGCTTCTCACTGGCTCTTGCTGGCTCCATAATCCTCTCTGGACTGTGTGCCTATCACAACTTGCCATCATCACAAAAGCAATTCAGACACTGTAAGACAGGAGGCAGAGGCTGTGCATGGATGGCTTCTTCATAAGGGAATGGTTTGAGCCTGAGGGTATCCTATTTTGCATATAGTGTTTCTCCCAAAGAGGTCTGTGACTATCTCATTGTAGGTGATGGAGCATGCCAGTCTAAAACAAGAACCATGTTTGGGAGTAGCCTGGCAGAGTAGCACAGATAGTGTCACTGATTTTTTTCTTTTTTTTCTTGTATCATTATTACGTTGTGTCTAATTCTTTATTTCACATAACTTGTGTCACTGGGGTAATTCCGTCTGTTCTCTTTCATGCACAGTGATACAGCTGTAGATAGATATGTCAGTTTTAAAAAGAAACACTTCCTACTGAACCGTTATTACATCTTGTAATCAAGATCTTTTCAGTTGTGGCTAAAGTGCAAGGTATTCCAAAGCAAACTAAAGCTTTTAAGGTTCAAACAAGCCTAATCAATAGATTGTTTGTCAGTAAGGACTTTGTACCCTTTTCACCCTTAGTGGCAATGAAGTTCTCTGGAGGGAGCACATGACTTTTTAACTGCCTTTTCCCAGTTAGAAGACTGTATTTCATCTTGTGACACTAGAATAAAATAGATTGTCTTGCCTAGTTTTCCAGCCATAGTACCAGATTCTTTTTGAGACTGCAAAGTGAATTGAACTGACCTGAAAACTAGTGTCAATGATATTCTTAGCTTGTTATGGTCACAATCCCATTTACAATTCATACAGTCTAGAAATATTTTTGAGCTGAGCCAATGCTTTTAAACTGCATCTCCACTTAACCGATTGTCTTAGATATCTGCATCCACAGGTCACACTGGCTCTTTTACAACATGTCAGGAAGCTAATGTAGCTTAGTCGGCTTTATAGTTTAGTTAGATATATTTTCTAACCTCCCAACCCCCCAAAAAATTGTAAAGATTGCAAGACCCTGTCAGTATAATCATTAACCTGTGGGTTTACTATCAAAAGAGAAACAGAGAGAAAATTGTCAATGATAAGAAACAAGGTAGCATTCTAGAAAATCTGTCTTACAGATCAGATGTTCCTGTGATAATTTTGTATGTGTGGCAGAAACAGCACAGCTTTTAGTCTCCACTGCTATTCATAATGCAGGTTTCTGAATTCTTAGCTTGTCTTAATAGGCAACCATAGGCAACCACATGTTTTTAAAAGCTGCTGGCTCTTAAGCACACCACTCATCAAGGATGCAGTCAGGAAGTGTGTTGGATGCAAAAAAATGTAGAAATCTATAGTTCTATCACCATATCACAGCTAGATTAGAGCAGCATCATGGGACTAGAGAGGGAAGGTTGGTTGTCAGGTGTGCACATTCACTTCTCATGTTTTATTGTGAAGTCTGTTCTATCACACAGGTTTCTCCACTTAAAAGCTCCTGTTTCAAAGCCTGAAGTAGTTGAGAAACAAAATGTAGCTATTAGACAGCTTTTTGCCTCTATCTTTTGCTTTATTTCTGGATGTAGTGACAGGCTATTTAGATCTTTCCTGATAGATCTAACTGTCAATGGGGATAATAGAAGAAAGAAATGCTGAAATTTCCAAGAGTAAACTCAGAATTATTGCAGAACTGAACAAATAAGTAAGGAATGCTGTTATTGCTCACAGCATGATGATCCCTGATTTAAATAACCAGAGAGCTGGCGGGGACCTCTTACTATAAAGCACAGATGATTATCTTATCCCATCATTTTTGTCACTATGCTAATCCATGCAATATTATTTGCATACTGTCTAACAAGCTTCTCAATGTTGACAATTACGCAAACATCTCAGGAAAACATCTCTGTTTCAAGAGCTAAAATAATCTAAATCTCACATGATCAAACTATTTTCAAATTTTCAGAAGTATTTTTTCATAGAATCAGAGAATGGTTAGGGTTGGAATGGACCTTAAAGCTCATCCAGTTCCAACCCCCCTGCTATGGGTAAGGATGCCTTCCAGTAGGCCAGGTTCCTCAAAGACCCATCCACCCTGGTCTTGAACTTTGACAAGGATGGGGCAGCCACAGGTTCTCTGGGCAACCTGTTCCAGTGTCTTACCACTCTCACAGTGAAGAATTTCTTCCTTGTATCTAATTTAATCTGCCTTCTTTACATTTAAAGGCATTCTCCCTTGCTCTATCCCTGTATGTCCTTGTAAAAGCCCCTCTCCAGTATTCTCGTAGGCCACTTTTGGTACCGGAAACTGCTCTAAGTTGTCCCCTGAGCTTTCTCTTCTCCATGCTGAACAAGCCGAGCTTTCTCAGCCTGATTTCACAGAAGAGATGTTCCAGTCCTCTGGTCATCTTTGTGGCCTCTGGACTAGATCCAAGAGCTACACTTCCCTCTTGTGTTGGGGGTGAATTGTTCACAGTGACACAACTCTTCTATTCACATGAAATCATTATCTCTAACAATATAATTTTTCAGGTAGGTGGGAAAGATTGAATTTCATTGCTGTCACATGGAAATACCACTTGCAGTTAATTTTCTAGTAATGTTGCTATAGTCCATTTGACTGCAAGTTTTCAGAGCTTACAATAATAATGCTTTAGCTAGATGACTGTTGCCCTGAGCATATGAAAGTTTCCCATGTAAATGTCTACTTAACCATCTTAAATTTGCAAGAATCTCGTTTCAATAAAATAAAATTTCTGTTGTTCATGTTGCTGGAGTTCATGTTAACACTTCAAGCACAGTATAGTTTGGCCATTTTGAGCTGTGTCTTTACCTAATAAAAATAAAAATAGATCCATGTAGTTGAATGGGTTCCAGTGAGGCACTGGAATGGGTTGCGCAAGGAAGCTGTGAAAGCTTCATTCCTGGCAGTGTTCCAGGTGAGGTTGGACAGGGCCTTGAGCAACCTGGTCTAGTGGAAGGTGTCCCTGCCCAGGGCAGGGGGTTGGAACTAGATGATCTGAAGGTCCTTTCCATGGAAAATAGAATTTTCCATGGAATCATAGAATGGAACCTAACTATTCTATGATTCTGTGAAATCATATCATTTTACAACTAGTTAAAGTTCTGCCCCCTTGAGCACCCAGTTTGTTTGAACTTTACCTCTTGTGTATCAAGTTTTCCTTCAAGTACTAATATTACTTCTCTAGCTAGCAAGTGAAACATGGAAAAATCTTAAAGTAACTAAAGTTTTTCCATGTATTTTTCTTTTCCTGAGGGAATTATGAAGTCCTACAAACACTTTATTATTTCTAAAGTTTCTGAGGAAAATTGAATAAGTTAATAATTCATTATTGTCACTTAGGAATGTGGAAAAATAAAATTGTGATAAAAGACTATTTTTTGAAAAGCAGGAACCCTTTATAAGTAGCAGAATATTTCTAGCATTGAAATAGCGTGCAAAATAAGGAAAAAAGTATTAAAAATATTAAAATATTAAAATAATTTTAATTTTAAATGGATCAAGAATATAATATGGATTGTAAAAATACAAAAGAATATTTTCATAATTTTAGAGTAATTTCAGCATTTTTAGAGATATACTGTCCTAAACAAAATGGATTTTATAAAAGCTTTTAGAAGTACTTTTGGACTACAGAGCAGAGCAAAGATCTTAAATAGTCTTTCCTATTCTCTGGGATACTTACCCTGAAATATTATCTGAGGAACTCTTTTAGCTTTTTTCTTTGCACAAGACCAAACACATTTTGAAGCAAAGTAGGTGAGCAGAATGACCAGGTGCCAATTAAAAAAGTGATGCTAATTTTTCAAAAGGTAGCAATTGTCGTCTCTTACTTGAGTGCACCAGAGAAAATTTGGGATAATTTTAAGTCTTCTTATTGTTTAATTTCTGTAGGTAATAGATTATTGGTTTGATCCTCTGTCCCATTTGCAGTTAGGCTCTGATTCAGTTTAAGACCTTAGCAGATATTTAAATTTTAGTACATTTGTATCATTACTGACATTAATGATGTTAAAAGAGTCCTTAAAGCAAACTACGTGCTGGTGTACTGGTCTGAATAAAGGCATTAACATGAAGCACCATTTAAACCAATAATGACCAGCCTACTCGTACAGATTAAAAAGCACTCCAAGAGACTGTTAATTCTGATGTATTTATAGTGTCCAGCCTTTACTGCTCAGCAGCACTGCAGAAATCGTACTTTATTGCCTGCTCTTAGAACAGAAGCCACATTTGTTATCAAAAACTGACTTTAGTGTCAGCCACTTGAAATTATATTTGCACACGTGTACACCAGTTCGCTGGCAAGAGCTGGGTATTTTCAGGCACAAATGTTACTATGTAGCAAATGACAAGGACAAAATGAAAGACTCAGTTGTAGCTCCTTTGGAAAATGACTGCCCTAAGACAGTTTGTATAGATTAGCTTAAATAGAGCTGGGAGTAGTTCACAGTACTTTAATGACAAATCTTAGCATATTCCAATGCATATAAGAATCGCACCATTATAAATGTTTGAAAATCTGAAGAAAGTCCATATAATTCTATGCTTTATCAAGGGACATGGCCAAACAGAATCTTGTTTCTAATTAGGTCAACAATATTTAAATAAAATTACTCTATCTAGGGTGATAATATAAAATATGCATATAAAGTGGATGGCATTCTGCTTACTGAAGTGGTTTTACTATAGCAATAACTCATATCCATTTTCTTCTTGAGTTAGATGCTTGTACATCTATTATAGAGGAGCAAGAGAAAACAAGGGGAAAACAGAGCCTAGAGGAGCAAGAAAAAACAAGGGGAAATGAGAGAGCCTACAATCATTCATAGAATAATAAAGGTTTCAACTATTTACAAGTACATGTCCGTATTGTTTGTAATTTGCATTAAAGGATACTGACAGATCCCATACCCAAGCTAATGTTTAATGAAGAGATTGCTCAAATCAGAACACTGTGAGGGGACACAGGCTAAATGAGTCAGTGCGGCTTGTCTCAATTTGCATCCTTAAAATTCTTTTTTTCCAGGATGCACACGAAACAATTTCAAGGGGAAGATTTCTAGCCACTTCAATAAGTTGCACTTTTCTTTTACCCATTTACTAGGTATTAAAGTTTGGAAAGCTTTTAGCTAACCACAGTGCTTCCCTGATTGCTCTATTTTTTAAAGTCCTATAACAATTTACTTGAATATGAAAAATAAAGTAAAAATAAATAAATAAATAGATAACTGAGAAAAGTAAGTGTGTTGCCTCATCGAACTACTGACTACTAATTCTTCCTCCCCACCAAAAATGACTACACAATTAACTTTTGGGGTTTTTTTATACTCTATAATTGCTATTTAAGTAGCGCCAGGTGTAAGCTGTCTGGTATTCATTTTTTTTATGATCCAGACACTATCTCTGTATAACTGCCTCTGCTACAAGACTTCAGTAAAATCCTGAAAGCTGTGTAGCAATTGTAATATTTGCGGCCTTAACTGCTCAGCTCCTCCAGCATCAAGACTCCAGGGTCCACTGCAGCAGTTTTAAACCATTTCTAGCCACAGCATCAAGATATTTATTTGTGAGAATCTGCTATGCAACAGAATGAATATTAGAATTTCACCTTCTCATTATCTCTATCTTGATGGAAGTCTTTGTTCACTGATCTTACATGTGATAGGAAGAACAAATGCACATCCTTACCCTGGTGGGTCAAGGTAAAATTGTCCCTGGTGATAAGAAGAGATGAGAGTTTCCACCATTCAGACCAGAATGTCCTCTACTGTCTGTAAATAATACCTGAGACTTTCTATACTGGGTGAGACCAGAAATTTATGAATTAATATTTTGTCTATAAGACAATGGAGCAGTGAAAGTATCTGGACTACTAATATTTTTCATTTCTCTTCAAAAATTAATAAAAGGGAAAACAATCACAATAATATGGCAGGCAGAATAAACCACCCATTTTTATATCAGAACAATTATGACATCATTTCCTACTTTTTTATCCTTCCATTCAAAATAAAGCCAAAGATTGTGGTCACTCTCACAAGCTTTCTGTGCATAAAGCAACAGGAAGGAAAAAGCTTGCTTCTTTATAACCAAAATACTGTAAAATAAAGGATACTTCTTCTAAATCCTGCCAAAATCCCCATATGAGCAGCTCCTAAACATCCTATCCTACTCAGTCTTCTTCTCTGAATCACATAGAGCCCAAAGGAACCTCAGTTTTGTCATTCACATTTGCAGGGACCTTCCATCCTGATTCAGTTTAATGTTCATCTTCGTCAGCACTTTTCCTTACCTCTTGGTTAACACTGATTAAGAGAAGGCATTTCTGACTTCCAATCACCATCAAAGCACTTGGTCTCAGAGAAGGCCTTTCTGCTCACATCACCATCCCATATTCAAACAGTATAAACTTTAATCTTTTCAGATAAAACAGCACATCCTTTATCGGGGAACTACTCTCCCTGGTATGTAATTCAATGGTAAAAGAAGAACATACTTGATGAAATGACTGATCTGTGTGAGATGAAGGATTTTTTGTTTAAACAAATATGTTAAGAAAGTTTCCAATTTTAAGTGTTACTGCTGAGCAATAACTTTAGGTAAATTGCAAATATTTTTATAGTGAAAATAAATACTTTGAAATATCATGTGAAAATGATAATTACTGAGTATCTTGCAGCCTTCTAATGTTATTCTAAATCCAATCCTCAAGCCTTAAAGTAGAAAATTTACACTCTTATTCATGCTTCTATGGTTTTGTAAAAATTCTCAACCTAGCTTACTGGGTTATGCTGTCATTAACAAAAAGAACATTATAGAAATACCACTAATAAGAATTTCCAAAATATAATACACACAGGTATCTGATATGATTTGAAATTCACATTCAATTTTAATGTAGCTTTTTTCATTATTAATGTGTTAGGGGTTTTAACAATAGCTCCATGGGCATATTCAGTGAAGCTTATGGTTAATTGATTTCTGAGAGGCTTTCAAAGACCAGCAACACACTTGGTGCTCACCGCTACCATTGTTAGCAGACTTTATATCCTATCATTCTTTAGACTGCCTCCAACACTGCCCTATGGGCTTGTGCCAGCTACCCACACAAACTCCTGCAGCCCTTTGGGAGTACTACAGTGCCATCCTGGCTCACACCTAGGCTTCAGAGAGTCACACTTAACACCTGCTGCAAACATCTGTGTCTCAGCTGCAAGCGGTTAGGTTCTCTCATAGGTCTTGTGTCACATTTGTAAGCACAGTGCAGGTGCCTTGGATACCTTACAGCTATTTCTGTATAAGCAGGTAGTACGGGTTGATAGGAGAAGCAAAAAGTTGACACTGTCCATATTGTCTAATTCTGCATTTCTCTTTGGAATAGTTCTAGTCCCGATTCAACAGACTGGATGCTTATTTGTAGCTGAAACCAATGCATTCCTAAAGAATCCCTCACAGTGTCAGTTCATATGCTCAGACTGCTTCATTTTACAAACCAAAGCCACACCAAGTGGGGACAATGGGGAACTTAATTTCCAAATCACAGTCTTGATGTGAAAAGCAGCTGGGATTTTGTCCCTCAGATCATGTCAGGTCATAACAGGCACTTAGGTCTGGGTAAGTCAATATTTCAGGGTGAGATTTAGTTCCAGGTTGAGATATCTGAATGTAGTGGGAATTAGACAGTGAGAATCAGACATTTAAACTTTTTTTAGTGTAACTAAAGCTTCCACTGACTTCTGAAAAGATCTATGAATTAACATGCAAAGTAGAAACTCATCTCACTTGCAGACACCTTAGCTTTCATTTTACAAACAGCCTCTAGAACAAAAGGTTTTCTTTGCTCCCTGGTCACTCTGATGATCCTCCTGAGTGCCAGCTCGATTGGGATGAATCTGTCCAAATACTTTTAATGAAAATTGTCTTATAGCCTGCATTATGTTTCCTCAGCAATTTATGAATTAATTCCTTCATAATTAAAATGGCTGCAGATTGGTATCTGATCTATACTAAGGTTGTATTTACCTCCGCTGCATGGTACTGTTAGTACAGAGCCACAATCAGTGCTTCTCTATAGTTTGGTGTTCAGTGTCATCAAAGCCCTCCTGTTTGATATGCTGATCTTGCTGTGTTAATGAACTGATTATTTCATCAAATTTCTTTTTGTATCCTGGTCATTAAGAAAAAAAAAAGATAATTTTTGAAAGAGAAATTGTTCTTTGTGCTATTATTTTTTCTCTTCTATTCAAACTCTTTCTCAACCATCTTAAATTTCTGTGTGAACCCTCTTTAACCAGGTATGTGAATTTCAGCATGAAAACCATTCTCAAAACCCATGGAAGACCAAATCTGAATTCATTTCCTCTAGAAAATGTTTCTTCTTATTAATTGCTATAACAATTTAGTCTTGTTCTATGTATTTTAGTTAAGACATGTTGAATTTTATCCCATGTCAATTTGCTGTCGTAACTCAATTGTTCTTTCCTAATAATTCCTGCTGAAATATTTGTTGTTAGTGATTTTAAGTCAACATGCTTATTGACTCCAAGACAGTAGCACTCATCTCTTTTACTCCATTCTACTAGAGACACTTTTCTACAGAGACACTAAGGTCAAGTGGCTATTTTCTCAGAGTCTTTGGATGGACAACATCTATCCCTATATGCGATTATAATGAGTTTTTCTTATATACAGTAACCTCCAAACTATCACCTTGGTAACTCTCTCCATCTTTTCTCTATCCATTCATTTATCATCATCTTTCCCTTAGTGTCTACTAAATCAAAAAAGTAGGATTTTTTCTTTAATTATCCCTAATTCTATCTCAACTCCTTTTCTTGTCTCTTTGTTTGCCTTTTGTTTATGAAGCTGAAAACCCTTTTGCTGTGATATTTTCTTATTAAAATATGCAGGCATATGATGCAGGTGGTCTCTCTGTAACTGAGAGATATTGGAAGGAAGGAGGAGATGTCTATGTTCCTGCTGTGTGAAGCAAGGGCTATGTGAATAAATAAAGCATTTCAGTTTCCATCATAACCAGCCTCTGGCTTTTTTCCCAAACGCACAAAAAAAAAACAAAAACAAAAAACCAAAAAAA
Organism: Psilopsiagon aurifrons; assembly: GCA_025447955.1. NCBI lineage: Eukaryota > Metazoa > Chordata > Aves > Psittaciformes > Psittacidae > Psilopsiagon > Psilopsiagon aurifrons. Next base: position 35,580 of record JAOEHY010010124.1, read on the forward strand.
AACAGATGAATGTGAAGCATTTTAAGGAAAGTATTAATTTCTGAGCCAAATAATTCACCAGCAAATGTGTTTGCAAATCCTTTGATTGAGAGATTATTCTTTTCCTCATGGATAGCAAGAGCTTTTAGCAAAATAGAAATGTAGCTGATAACATGTATAAGATCCGTTAGATAATCTTCCATATGCTATGACTATCTTTTCCTCTGAGCTCAGAATGAAAAACAGTATAACATCAGGACTTATGCTGCATGTAAGCTTTTATGATTTGTAAACACTGTAGGAATGTCCTTTCATTTGTCTGATGCTGGCAGTATATTGATGAAAACTATTATTGTTCTGCAAAGGGTATTGTCATACTAATGGTACAGTGTCCTCAGAGCATTGATCAAAGAGTATATTGATAGGGAAACAAAACTTGCACCAAAAGGAAAGAAAGGATTTACCTTCCTGTCAGTTCCTAAAGCAGATTGTTTCTTGGAAAGTGTGACATATAACAAAATTTCAGCCTTTCTTGTTTGTTGGAAAAAAATCCCAATACTTCAGAACTGTGATACAGAGGCATTTTCTTAAGGTATTTATGTTTGCTATGAAATCATTTTTAGAAAAATAATGTGACTCCAGTACTGATATGTATTTGTTTAGGGCAAGGTGGGAGATACATCATCAGATTGCACTGGGGAATTTGAGAGTTGACATGTCCTTCCTCTGACCCATTCATTTTTGAAGCTGTTATTTTTTTCTGTCTCTCAGCTGAAATCAGTGAGTTGTTTCACATCTGAACTGAATAGAAGTAAATTTTTCATTGGAATGAAATTCTGTTATCTCCACCACAATGTTTATAAACCTCAGATAATAAACCACCATTTTTCACAAACAGAGTTACAGAATGGAGGTATTTTTCATTTTCCAGGGGGAAAAAAATCAGTAATCAGTCTCATGTTAGTGATTTACTTTGAGCATATTATTTAATCTTAAACCTCTGGTAAATCACTCCTGGATTAAATCAAAGGTAACATTTTTGCATTTTAACATGTCTAGCCAAGAAAGGAAATCCCTTTTTTTTGGCTGCTGAAATGCCCAATCCAGATCTGTTAATCAGGATGATCAAAGCACTTTACTCCTGGTTAAATACTTCTCAAGAGCGAACAACATCATTGTACCCTCCATGATTTCTTATCATAGACTCAATAGGGAACTCCCAGCAGGAGTGATAGCAATCACTGCATTAACATATAGAAAGCCCTCTCTGGAGAGGTATGTCTTAAAAATCCATCCATCACTGGGGAAGAGCCACCCTTCTACTTAGTTAAGACTTTCTGTAACACAGAGAGGTCTTTCAGTGTCAGTGCCTGCCAAAGGGCTTCCGACCTAAGTCTCCCAAGTACTTTGAGACAGCCAGAACCACTACCCAACCCAGGAAAGGATGCATAACATTTGCAAGCCGGGCTTGGCTTAAATGCCCTGTAAGAGTTGCCATGTTCCTTTTAGAATTGTAGTTCTCTGTCTGAAAGGAGCAATGATTATATATCTGTCTTCCAGGGCTGCAGTTTTAACATATAATAAATACAGGGAGTTTTCATTTTAGAACAGAAAAGATGTGTTAATTTTCACTTCTATGTAGCTTCATGATCGTTATGATTAATACTGTGTAAACAGAACCAAAATCTGAAACTCCTAAAGTAAATGGTTGAAGAACATTTCTCATGAGTATGCTTCAGTGAGGTTACTTACCTAGAGATGTAGTGGAGCTGCAAACATACAAGGCTCAAGGAAAAAATAAAAGCTGAACTACAACAAAGCAGAGCTCTGTAAGTCCCTGTGCTACACTGTATACTGATGCCATAAATCATATTTAGACAAGATACAATTAATTTTATGGATTTTTTTTTCCTTGTCCTCTTTTACATTTTGCTTTCCATTCTCCTCAGATTTAATTTTTAAGGTCATTTTTTTCTAAATCAAATAGCCTGTGCTTCATACTGAAATGCGATTTGACAATAATATAGCAGTGAAACTTTAAAGACAAATTATGAAGAATCACCTTTTTTACTTTTTACAAAAAGACTAATTAAAATTCACCACTGATAAGTGTCAAAGGATACTAATCCACTGTTGCTTCCCTGAAACTTTTTGAATTAAGGAAGGAGAAGGAGTAAAATAGGCTTATTGCACCCTTTTTGAAACAGAATAGAATTCAATTATCATTTTCATCATCCATTGCTACAGAGACAGCAGTCCTTAATCCTATTTATTAGCTCTAAAAGATATCATCATGGAATTTGGCTGCTAGTGTGGATGATATATTTATATCTCCCATAAGAGATATGGGAGATAAGTGCGTTAGGTGCAGGGTGGTAAGGCACTGGAATGCATTTCCCAGGGAAGTTGTAATTGCCCCATCCCTGGCAGGGTTCAAGGCCAGGTTAGACAGAGCCTTGGGTGGCATGGTCTAGCGGGAGGTGTCCCTGCCCATGGCAGGGGGCTTGAAACTAAATGGTTTTAAGGTCCTTTCCAACCCTAACTATTCTATGATTCTATATATTTATGTATTTATGCATTTTTCCTTTTCAGAATAACTATTCTTCCACACGGGAGCTTGCAAATCCTTAATGCTTCCAAGTCGGATGAAGGTCGGTACTCATGCCAAGGTGTAAACGTATTTGGATCTGCAGAAATAATTGCATCAGTATCTGTTAAAGGTATGAAAAAAAAAATTATAATGATGATTTCTCCTTACCAATGTTTTATTGTTGCTTAAAATCCCCAGCCAACCATGTAACAGCACCGTACAGTCAGAATAAAGTATTTTTGACAAGCTGGGGGGCACTAACCTCCATCTGATCAAACATCCTATTCCTGCATCAGAAAGCAAACCTCACCTACTCTCTCACAGCTATATGTCAGAAGAATTAGTATATATAGTAAATCGCTAAGGTTATAAATAATTCTCTATGTAAAAGAATCAATATGCCTTTTAACATATTTTAGCTTTGGGAACTCACTTATCCCTACCTCTTCCTGCATGGGCACAAAGATTAGGATTGAAAAAATAATTATACCAATTTAAATCTAAGGAAAAGTAGTTCTTTATAACAGTGATAAAAATCAAATCAGTGGGTTGCATTCTATTTCTAAACCACATTTTTGACACTTTTCAGATGAATTCTTATATGATCAGAGGTTTTGGTTTTAGGTGTTCAAGTCTTCTGACTTAATTTTTCGAGCTTCTTCCTATATTTAGTGTGCCTGGAAGCACCTTTTTCTGTTTTAAGTAACAAAACTGAGATCTTCATGCAATCACAAAATTCCAGGTGCTCTTTCTGACTTTTTCTGAGTCTCATGAAATCTATTAATTACTGCATCTCAGAATTACTGTAGATTGTTGTTTAGGATCCTGCCTTAATGCTTCTATGAAACTGGCTGTCATGTGTTCATTAAGAATATATTTCAGTATTTGACACTACGTATTTGAAACAAACAGTAAATGTAAGCTCTTAGTAGACTAAACAGAACTCAATCATACTATTTTTGCCTTGCACTATAACTAGATTTCCATCTAAATGTTCCTAATCCATCTATATTTTAAGAACCTACAAGAATAGAGCTGACTCCCAAGAAGATAGAGTTAACGGTTGGAGAAAGCATTGTCCTCAGTTGCAAAGCCCTTCATGACAGCACACTAGATGTCACTTTCTATTGGACACTCAATGGGCAGCCAATTGACTTTGAAAAAGAAGGTGGACACTTTGAAAGCATCAAGGCAGTAAGTGACCATGCGTTCGGCATCTGTATGCAGTGGACCGATAGAAAGTTGCATGCTTCTACATGTCTCCCATTTATCAAATTCTGACCAAATTGAAATATAACTGGTTTCATTAATAGTTTTAAAGAAATACTATCTGGAGGAGGTGAAAACTGCAGGTAGTTCTAATCAAGAAGATATTGAATGTAAAATTATACATATTATTAGTGAGGCATCTGATGATCTTTGTGAGTGAACAGAAAGTAGTTTGAATATAATTCTCCTTTCTTGCAATCCTCAGTGATTTTGATATAGAAAGGATGCTGCTGTGAGCATTGATGTCTTTCTCATAGATAAAATGGCTGCTGGAATACCTTCACCTCCCAAAGCTTTTATCTGCTAGCATATATTTTAATATCTGAATAGCAAAGAGTGTAATTAGTTTTCCAACTGCCCTGTATGAGGTAAGTTCTAGCTGCGCAGTCATAGAATCGTAGAATCATAGTATAGTGAGGGCTGGAAAGGACCTTAAGATCATTTAGTTCCAACCCCCCTGCCATGGACAGGGACATCTCACAACAATCCATGCCACTCAAGGCTCTGTCCAACCTGGCCTTGAACTCTGTCAGGGATAGAGCATTCACAACTTCTCTGGCCGACCCATTCCAGTGCCTCACCTCCCTTACACTAAAGAATTTCTTTGTCGTATCCGTTCTAAACTCACCCTATGTAAGTTTGAACCCATTACTCCTTGTCCTATCACTACAGTCCCTAACGAGGAGTCTATCCCCAGCATCCCTTTAGCCCCCATTCAGATACTGGAAGGCTGCTATGAGGTCTCCATGCAGCCTTCTCTTCTCCAGGCTGAACAGCCCTAACTCTGTCATCCTATCTTCATACAGGAGGTGTTCCAGTCCCCTCATCATCCTCGTGGCCCTCCTCTGGACTTGTTTCAACAGTTCCATGTCCTTTTGATGTTGAGGACACCAGAACTGTGTAGAATACTCTAAGTGAGGACTAACAAGAGCAGAGTAGAGGGGCAGGATCACCTCCCTCGACCTGCTGGTCATGCTCCTTTTAATGCTGCCCATAAGGTTGGCTTTCTGGGCTGCAAGCACACACTGCTGGCTCATGTTCATTTTCTCATCAACCAACACCCCCAAGTCCTTCTCTGCTGGGCTGCTCATTAATTAAGTCAATAAGAATCAGATGGAAAAAATGTGTAGTCCAACTTCAAATATTACCCCTTGATTCAAAAACAGTTTAATATGACCAAATAGCATGATAAAGTAATTCAGCTTTGGCTGTTGAATGCAAAATGGTTTGAACTTTTCTTAGTAGGAAGAAATTTTGTAATGTGAACAGGTTTGGACATAGAATCTACAGTCATTTAACTCAATCTTCTCACTAATGAAATGTAAATCAAATGTTCATGCTATGTTAACAGAAAAAAAAAAAATGAAGCTCACAGAGGTCAGGGAATTTTGAAAGTTTATGTATCTAACATGAGTTCAGTGTAGCGAAGGTAACAGCATTAAAAACCTTGTCAGCTGTAGTTAATGTATTCTACTTACCTTTATGGAACTTATACCATTGTTTTTTATAATGTAGTTTTACTTCAAGAAGTTCTTAGTTGAAAAACATTAATAAGGTGTATTTCAGTTTGAAGGTTCTTGGTGTACT